>BQNB010052079.1:0-40660 GCA_026074375.1 Tanacetum coccineum
ATTCAAAGCAATAGAATTTGTGAATGCTTGGCCTAAAGGAACTAGCTAGGGCTCAACACGCCCGATCAAGTCAAAAATTACTCTTATTCTACCCAAAAGAAAAGCAAAACTGTGACAAAACACTTATAATATTTTTGAAAATTTTCAATTTTTTCATTTTTTTGGTATTTTGGTGGTAAAAACGGGTTCACGTGGTAACAATGCTGCAGGCAACAATCAAATCGAAGATACCCCCCCCAAACTAGAACTAAACATCGTCCTCGATGTTTTGAAGGGTATTACATTAATCCTAAGGCCATTTATGAGGTATGCCAAAAGATAAAACGTTAGTCGATAAGATTAGGATATCGGATTCCCAAATGAAGCTGAGGATGTGAAACTCTTGATGAATGACAAAACTGAGAGTCTTCACAATCCGGGCAATCCTGGACAATAAACAATAACAACAACATGGAAACACGGGTAATGGAAAAGACAAGCTATCTCACAAAATAACAACACTTATTTATATCACAACTACGGATAAGCATGGGGTGCCTCCCACGAAGCGCTTGTTTAGGGTCGCGATGCTTGACCCATCACAAGGATTTATTGATCCTTGGGGAAAGTTTGGAGATCTGGAACTACCAAGTGTGGTACGTTCCCTCCAAAGTAATGCTTGACGCGATGACCATTCACTTTGAAATTTGGCCCGTTGGCTTGAGAAAGCTCAACAGTGCCGTACGGAAATACTCTAGTGATGGTGAAAGGGCCATTCCAACGGGATTTTAGTTTGCCCGAGAAAATCTTTAATCTGGAATTAAAGAGGAGGACTCGATCACCAATGTTGAAAACACGGTTTTTGATCTTGGAGTCATGGAGCCTCTTTGTTTTGGCCTTATAGATCAAAGAGTTCTCATAGGCATGATCACGAAGTTCATTAAGTTCATTGAGTTGAACTTTCCGGTGATCACCCGTAATTACAGGATCGAAGTTTGCTTGCTTTAAGGCCCAGTAGGCTTTGTGCTCAAGCTCGATCGGAAGATGGCATGCCTTTCCATACACAAGCTTGTAAGGAGTACACCCGATGGGTGTTTTGTAAGCTGTGCGGAAGGCCCATA
Source organism: Tanacetum coccineum (assembly GCA_026074375.1). Classification (NCBI taxonomy): domain Eukaryota; kingdom Viridiplantae; phylum Streptophyta; class Magnoliopsida; order Asterales; family Asteraceae; genus Tanacetum; species Tanacetum coccineum. Next base: position 1,101 of record BQNB010052079.1, read on the forward strand.
GTGCATCATCTAGTTTGTCCGACCAGGAGGCACGGTTTTCACCTATGGTCCTTTCAAGGATTCTTTTCAAGCCACGATTTGATACTTCCACTTGCCCACTTGTTTGTGGGTGATAAGCGGTGGAGAGACGGTGAGTAACTCCATATTTCTGCATGACCTTTGCAAACTGGTCATTACAAAAATGGGTTCCGCGATCACTTATGATTGCACGGGGAGCACCAAATCTGGCGAAGAGAGATTTCAGAAATTTGCAAACTACTCGGGCATCATTGGTGGGGAGCGCTTTCGCTTCAACCCATTTTGACAAATAGTCGACTGCCACGAGAATATACTTGTTCCCTCGTGAAGACGGGAACGGGCCCATAAAGTCGATGCCCCACATGTCAAAGATTTCACAAACTTGGATGGAGTTTTGAGGCATCTCATCACGTTGTGAAGTTTTTCCTTGACGTTGGCACGAGTCACAGTTCTTGACAAACTCGTGGGCATCTTTATAGATGGTGGGCCAGAAGAAACCGGAGTCAAAGATCTTTTTGGCTGTGAGGTTTGCACCATGATGTCCCCCGGTGGGTCCATTGTGGCAAGCTTCGAGAATGTCGAGAGCTTCCTTGCCGTGCACACATCGCCTGATCACTTGATCCGCACAAATTTTAAACAAGAAGGGGTCATCCCAAAAATAATGTTTCACGTCCTTGAAGAACTTATTCTTCTGTTGGGTTGACATGCCCTTCACAACGAAGTTACCCGCGTGGTAATTTGCAAAGTCGGCAAACCACGGGGTTCTAGAATCTCCACGAAAGGTCACCATATTTAACGTCTCAAGAGGAAAACTTTCATTTATCTCTTTAGGATCATTGACGTTTTCATACGGGTTTTCCAATCTGGACAGATGATCGGCTGCGAGGTTCTCGGCTCCTTTAGTATCAATAACTTTGAAGTCAAATTCTTGGAGGAGGAGAACCCATCGGAGCAATCTCGCCTTGGCATCCTTTTTTGCAAAGAGATACTTAAGGGCGGAATGGTCCGTATGCACTATGCTTTTGTTCATGATGAGGTAAGACCTGAATTTCTCGAAAGCATACACTATGGCAAGTAATTCTTTTTCAGTCGTAGTGTAGTTCGTTTGTGCTTCAATCAAGGTCTTACTAGCATAGTGGATAGGCCGAAAATGTTTCTCATGACGTTGCCCCAAAACTGCACCTATGGCGAAATCGCTTGCATCGCACATAAGCTCAAATGGAAGGTCCCAGTTTGGAGCAATCAAGATTGGAGCTTCCGTAAGTCTATCTTTCAATGTTTGGAAAGCTCGAATGCAGTCATCGGAAAAGATGAATGGAGTATTCTTCTCAAGGAGATGGGTCATTGGTCGGGATATTTTTGAGAAATCCTGAATGAACCGCCGGTAAAAACCGGCATGACCGAGAAAACTCCTAATTCCTTTGACGGTGGTGGGATGAGGTAATTTTGCAATGACATCGATTTTGGCTTTGTCAACCTCAATCCCTTTCTTAGAAATCTTATGGCCGAGGACAATGCCCTCTTTGACCATAAAATGGCTCTTCTCCCAGTTAAGACTTAAGTTGGTGTCTTCACACCTTTGAAGCATGTGGTCTAAACGGGAGAGGCAGTTTTGGAAAGAATTCCCAAAGACCGAGAAGTCGTCCATAAAGACTTCCATCGTCTTCTCAACCATGTCATGAAAGATTGCTAACATACATCGTTGAAACGTGCCTGGAGCATTGCATAAGCCGAAAGGCATGCGACGGTAGGCAAACGTTCCGTATGGGCAAGTAAAAGTAGTCTTTTCTTGATCACGGGGGTCAATGGGGATTTGGAAATAACCGGAGAAACCATCGAGGAAACAGTAGTATTCATTCCCCGCTAATCTCTCAAGCATTTGGTCCATGAACGGTAGAGGGAAGTGGTCTTTGCGGGTGGCTTCATTTAACTTACGATAGTCAATACACACCCGCCATCCGGTAACCAAACGAGTTGGAATCAACTCATTTTCCTCGTTCATTACCACAGTTATTCCTCCCTTCTTTGGTACACAATGTACCGGGCTAACCCAGGGACTGTCGGAGATAGGGTAAATCAATCCAGCTTCGAGAAGTTTTTCAACCTCCTTTTTAATAACATCGTGGATTTTTGGATTTACTCTTCTTTGATGTTGGACCGCTGGTGCATAGTCTTCTTCCATAAGAATCTTGTGGGTACAAAATTCCGGGTTGATACCCTGAATGTCAGAAAGTTTCCAAGCGAGAGCTCGCTTGTGGGACTTTAGCACCTTTACGAGAGCGGATTTTTCCTCAACATCCAACTCTTTAGCAATAATGACGGGCAACTTGTTGTCGCCCTCCAAAAATGCATACTCGAGATGGGGAGGCAGTTCCTTGAGTTCAACCTCTCTGTGGTTCATCAATGGATGAATTGGTGTATTAGTTTCTCAGAACTTTAAGTACTCGGTTTCGGACTTTGGGAGTTAAGTTCCTTGACTTGGAGGGGGAGTGGTGGTTCACCTATTAAGATGGCGTCCTAGTAGAATAAGAATGTCCCCCTCAAGGGGTATAGTAGATGGATCTATATGCTGGACCATCCGGATCATTTGCTAGACCAAGAAAGAGTCGGCTTCTTCGAGAAGCAAGATATCACTATCCCAAATGGAGTTAGGGTAGGGGAAGCAAGTGAGCAGCAATTGGATCAAAATTTACGGAGTGGGAATTTTCCACTCGAGATGGTATCAGTAAAACCAAGAACTTCTTGAGAGGATATTCCTCACAAGCCATGGGTTCAATGACGTCAATCTTGTTTGCCGTTTTTCATTGTGCGTGTAATGGCCGAGTATCTCGAAGTTTGGATCCAAATTGTAAAGTGATGGCTTCTCTTCCTATTCTAAGAGTTAATTCAACCCTTGTGCACATCAATCAAGCACCGGACCGGATTTTTTAAGAAACACCTCCCGTGAAGATTTAAAGGGATCGGGGGTCTTGGTCTCAAAATCTACAACCACAAAGTCGGTGGAAAGTGAAATTCACCAACTTTTACGGGATGTTCTTTTGCAATTCCATTGGTTAGAAATTGATCGATCCGCAATTCGTAGTGTTGCAAGTTGGAGTAAAGATCAGGAAGTGAAAGCTTTTCCCAGACTGAAAATGACATTAGATTAATGCTTGCACCGAGATCGGCTAATGCTAAGCATTCATCCATCCTGGAAATGCCACAAGGAATTCGGGAACTTGCCGGGGTCTCCAAGTTTTCTTGGGTAACTTGTTCAAGATGAAGTCCTCGAACAATGTTCATTCATTCGAAGTTCGAGCTAGACAGGGTTCATTGGATGTTCGAGCCACTTCAGTAAGTTTCTCTTTATTCCCAAGTAAGGTTTTTAGAGTCGAGGCGAATTTGGGCATCAAAACAAGGCATCGTAAGCTAATCTCGTATAACTATCTCTTTGAGATTTTTCATCAGAATTTGTCGATTTGTTTATTAGCTTGATTACGGCTCTTGTTCATTATCAGCTCGAAGGGATATGGAAGAGAAACTGTGGTTTTTATTTGGTCGGGAGCAAAATACAGGAGCAGCAACATTGGGGCTCAGGGTTTGGATTACGAGGAACTGACTTGAACTACAGGAGGGTTGGAGGTCTTCGGACTGCTTCCGTTATTAGCAGGAGGCATCGTGTTCCGCTTGGTCACCTCGGTGTCATGATGTAACTGTTTTCGGCTCCTGGATGGTATAACACTTCGGGCTAGTGTTACTTTTAATATCTTCTTTGGGTGGTAACAGTGTTACCAGGAAGAAGCTCCAGAACCGGATGTAGTAAGCTGTTATTAGCTGTAGTAGAGTAACTAATTTTGAAAGCAGGTCAGTCAATTCTGCATTTGGTGATTGTGTTTTGGCCTTGGTTTTGCATGTTTCACAACACTGATCATACTGGCTGTGAATATCTTTCAAAATCTGTTTTTGACCACACCGTGTGTCTGAGGAGCGGGGGCTGAAAGTGTGAGACTGATTAACCTGGGGTCTATGAAGTTGATTCTGATGAAAATTAATTGGAATGATTAAAATTTATCCACCTTGTTTTGGGTGAAATTGCTCTCCGGTTTTGGTTAAAGTTATTCAACGATTGAAAATTGTTTGCATTATTAGCTGGAGTCTGAGAACGGCGGTGGAAAACCTGGAGGTTCTAATATGATTTGAAACCATTTTTGAGGTCGGAATATTGGAGTTACTGGTTTGTAATTAGCTGGCGGGCTTGTGACACATACTCCGAAATGGTATTGTCCGATATAACGTCGCTCTATGAGTTGGCTGGACAGTTTTGGTGAGAATGGGGCACCTCCACAAGTTAACAAACTTAGTCAACTGTTTTGACAGGTGCAGGAGCTGGTAGCTGGGAGCAGGAGCTTGGTCTTCTTGTTCTAAAGCGCAATTTTGTTTTTTTTTTTTGGCTCTTTTTCGGACAATATCCTTTAGTTCAGCAACAATCAGTTGAGAAAGATTGGTGGAAGAGTTCAGTATTAACCTTGGCAACAACTGCCTTAGCTCGTGTTTGACGAATTTGGATTTTGCTCTCTCGATGATTTTTTTTAAAACATTCGCGAGGCCATTTTGTCCAATAAGTTTCCACCGCTTGCAGAGTTCAATGAATCTTGTCATTAATGTTCAAGGCATTATAGATATGTATCAAGTTGACTGCAATAATTCTGAAATCCATGTGCTGTTGGACATGCCATAAGTAGTTCATTGTTGATGAATCGATCCCAAGCCTCATAAAAACGATTCATCGAACTTCTGCTGAAAATCTGGTGATCTCATTGCGAAATTCGTCGTCGTAGAAGGAGGGAAAAACTGGTTGATGAATTTGGATTCAAGATCGTCCCAAGTTTGAATGGACGTGGGGGTTTTTTTCTAGCCATATTCGGGCTGCTCCCGTCGATAGAGATATGGAAAAAGCATTAAGCTTAATCGTTGTAATTGGAACATTGGGAACCTCATTGTGGAGGTGTGATCTTGTTGAAGTAAGGATATGAGCATGCGGGTCTTCTTTGTCATGACCGAAGAACTGTTTGTTCTGGACAAGATTGATTAACCCATGCTTCAGCTCAAAATTGTTTGCCACAATTTCAGGAATAAGGATTGCGTCCTCGTAACCCTCGGTGGGTGCTTGGAGCAATTGAGCCATAGTTAGAGTCTGCATTGGCTCTACAGTAAGGATCTTCCTGAAATGGGTATTCTATACGAAGAGGTTCGATAACAAGCTGGCCAGTCTTCTGTGGAGGAGAGGGTCGCGTCACGAGACGGAGAGCGATGTGCGCATGCACAAAAATGGGATATAAATAAAAGAAGTTACACTTAATTTTTTTTTGGATTTTTGGATTTAAATATATTCACAATCTATTTTAACGGACAAGAGATAGACAATTAAGCCATATATCGAATTTACTTCACGGTAGCTCTCAGAATGAAAACGTTCCGGTTGGGAGCGGGGAGGAGTAGGGAATAGCGCGAAGCTTATTTCTCCTTTCGGGTCGTAGTTCCTAGGAACACCTCCTTAAACTACTTTCATAGTTTGTTAATTAGGATGAGGTGAGCGTATTATCGTAGTGGACAAGGACAGGCAAGTTTAAATCTTTAGTTCGATTGGGAACTCACTAGTTCACCGGAACTTATTGTGATAATACCTCAGTAGAGAATATTATATTTTGGTATTTTACCAATTAGTGATTTTTATTTTTTATGGACAATTTTTTTATATTTTTGATTTTTTGGTTTTTTATTTTTTATATGATATGTACTAATAAAAAGAAAAGAAAAATATTTTTGTGTTTTTTAATATGGTATATTAACAATAAGACAAGTTCAGATCAAAATCGGATAGAAATCGTAGCAAATGCCTCCCCGGCAGCGGCGCCAAAAATTGGTTCGTCAGATAGTACGTATATAAAATACTACTAGGCAAATCAATGATAAAAAGATTCCGGAAGAGATATTCCCGGGTCGTATGTCCCAACGAGGCTGCAATTGAAATTTATCCTGGTTTGATGAGAAATTGAATGATGGAAACACTGATATAATTAAAACTAAAGTTAATTAAATAAAACCTAATTTAATCTACGGGAAACAAGTATAGGAAATGGGGATCTTAAAAACTACGGGAAACAAAATTCGTTATAGAGAAATCCTAAAATTAGATTTAAATTAAATACGGGGAACAGAATAAGGTATCGGGAACCCTAAATACTAAAAATTTAAGAAAATAAATGCTAAATTAAATTAAAAATCAAAATTAAATTCTAATTAACTTAATGAAAAATAAAAAACTAGAACTAAAACTAAAAGGAGGTGTTTGAATGTTTAAAACGAAAAGGAAACGGTTTGTTATAATCGCACCGGCTTTAAACGGGTATCAGTGAAATTTAAGAAAAATTAGCCTATTAATAAATTTTATATTTTTCCTAGACACTAAATGACCATAAGAAAATTTTACAAAAAGAAAGAAAAATATTTTTTTATTAATTTTCGATTTTTTATGAATTTATAAAGATTATAAAATAATTAAACAAGGAAAATAGAAAGACAAAAAAACTAAACAAAAGTTATAAAAATTCTGAAAAACTTAAAATTAAATAAAGAAAAAGTTAACAATTTAAAATATAAAAATGCCTCAAATTTTATGTTTAAATTAAAAGTATTAAACTATCTTAAAATTAAACCTAATTTAATTATTTAGAATAACTAAAAAATAACTAGGCTAACTGTTGTTTAATACCATAAGGACTATACAGTGAAGGACACAAGGACAAAACGGGTAACAGCGACTATACTAACCAAACGGGACTAACAATGCCAACTTTCATTAAAGCAAAATTACTACAAAGGAGTCACTGTAGGCACTACCCCGATTGCAAGGGTGGTTCACAAAGTGTTATTATCCAAAAATTATAAATATGGTAATTACTAGGGGCTTTAAGGGGATACAATTTTTGTAAATGGGCTCACTAATAAGTTTGATAATTGAACTATAATAAGCTAAAAAAGAAGAAACTTAGCTTTTTGGACAGGCTGCAGAATCATTTATATGCTTTGTGCTCTATTTTGCTTTTCCTTTGAATGGTTTTTAATGCTAACAAAATACAAGCTAAACTCATGTGGGGGGAAGTGTTAATATGGGGGATAGGGGAGTCCTTAATATAAGCTAAGTTTATCTAGAATAAGTCTTAAATATGCTAGAAAAATGAAATAAGACTTTTGAGGTCAGTTTTAGAAAGGGAATAACAGAAAAAAAGTGCCTCTATTTTAACCTAAGATAAACATGATAGAAAAGCAAAAAGGATTTAAAGCTGAGCTACTTTGGAGCCATGCCTTATAGGTGCTATTTTGGATACACTTAAAAGCATAAAAAGCCATAGGTGGTTCTATCATTTAGATAAAATAAGCTGGAAAAAGGGGGACTGAGATTGGGTGATTCAGCATCAAGGGCAGGTCAAGCAAAGGAGCGTTGGCGCCAAGGGCTTTTTTTGCTTATGGAAATAAGCTCATATGAGCTTTTTACTTTAAATCAAAGTTACCAAACACGATTGAAAAGGGGTGGGTAAATAAGCCTTTATTTTTCTAGTCTTGAGAGCTTAGGGCTTTTTTAAGGCAGTTCTGAACAATGGGTGCAACTGTTGGGTGATTTTAAAAATATGAACGCTTATTTTTTTTTTTTGACTCTTACTTGGTATTTCCAAAAGGGACAGAAACAATGGCTTGGTGTATTGGCATAGAAATCACTCCTAACTTGCACAATTAAGGTGTGATTAAGCTGCATTAAGCAGCTTAAGTTGGTTTGGTTTCTGAAAATATCGGCTTATTCAAATTTGAAGAAACACTAAATTACAATTAAAAACTTTTTTCTTACTCTAAAAGCTATATTAGTGATTAAAAAGGCTTAGTAAAAGCTACACATCAGCCAAAATAGAGGTTAGAGAGAGCATTGACCCATAATAACAATAACCTCATATGACCCATTTTGGGTCTTAACCAACACCCCACTTTTATTTTATATAAAAGGTTTTACATGCTGTTTTATTTAGGTAATTGGAATAGCAAGAACGATAATGGATTATAAGGAAAATTTTAATGACTTTTTAAACTTTTTTTATCCATTTGAATTAGATTTATTATAACTTTATTATATACTTCAAAGTGCGATAATAGTTATTTCACAATAACTCTTATTTTTTAGTAAAACTGAAGATATTACTGATCAAAAGGCTTTTCTAAAAATAAACTGAGCTCATCGCAATTTTAATTGTAATAAAGCTAATATATTTAAGATTATACCTTCACACACAAGTTAAAATACAGGGTGCTTGTGTTCTATCGGCTTGCTTTTCTTTTCTTTTATAAGATAGTCCCCCAAGAGTCTTGGTTGCTTTACATGTGTTTGAATGTGTGTAGAGATACCCTAATCAATCCTAGCCTTGGATGGCTTTGCTGTAAGTTGACTCATACAAGTGGCAGCCATAGATGGTGCTTGGGTTGTTTATTGGGCATTTTGGGTTTGTGTTTAGGGCACCATATAATGGTACAGGTTTGGTTATTTGGGCTTTTTTAAGCTCTATGAAGGTTATGGAGTGGTTTGGTGATGTACATGGCTGAAACATCTGGGGCTAGAATTGGGCCTTCAATAAAGTTCTTCTACGTCTTTGTCTATTAGCACACAAAATGGGATGTTGTAATTGATTGATTGGCCCATTTGGTTCCAAAGTATTCTGAAATATAATATTGGGCTTTCCCGGACACCATCAGATGGGTTAAGATTGCATCAAACAGATTCTTCAGGGTTTTTTTCGGCTCAAGAGGTCTTGACTCGCTTTTCTTCAGTTTTGACTTGTCTTTGGCATTTATTTTTGGACTTTGGCCTTGATTTGGAAAAGTTCTTTTCCATTTCCAACTGCTCTAGTTTTAGTCATTGTTGGCCTGGTTTTTTGTATCTTTGTGTGATGATTATCTCCACTTCTGCATCAATACAATGCAAAATACAAACATATTTTTGGCAGTTATCTGTATTATAAGTCTGTTTTATGGTCATTTAAAGCTCGCTTGTTTAGAGTAAAAGATATGTCGTAATTAAGCACATATCACACATCAAATATACTAATAAACAACTTCATCATCACAAAAATAAAAAAATATTATGCTCTATATTCATTATAAGGGATAAAACATAAAAATTTGGCATAAAAGCGCAGTACACACCTATCGTCTGGAGAGTGGCGTTTGCACTTCTTTTTACTAACCGAACATCATGTTTCTAAGAAATGTAAAAACATCTAAAAGATCCTAACATCTATTAGTCGTCGGGCAATTTGATCTCCATATAATGCGAAAAATAGTGTTGAGTTGATATACCATAGAGGGGATTTAGTGGTTGGCGTGGAAAGTATGATGGGTTTGTAGTGTAATTAGTAGAGGATCAAGGTGGATATGTCGTTATGTTTTAAGAGAACATGTAGTTGACACAGTTTCGGAGCATTTGGATTTTCATGTCTTTGGGGTGCTAATCAATTGACAAAACATGTTATGGAGGTGAGGCATGTCATTTGGATGATCAAACATTCCTATGTTTGGAGGGTTGGGGGGAAAATCATGTTTTTGTCCTCGTTAAGTTATTTTGGTCGATTTTAGTTGTTGAGGAATGTGGATGGTGAAGGTTTCAAGTGAAGGTGCAGTGTTGGATGTAAGTATGAGGTGTTGATTGTTGTTAATGTTAAGTATAGCAATGGTCGTGTTAGATAGGCAATGGCTCAAATCCTATTAGGGTGGATGGGATTGGAAATCTGGGTGGTGGTCATGTGATTTCGTTGGTGGTAGAGATGGGTATTTTGAAGCGGCTCCGAAGTGGACATATTATTCGGGGTTTGAGCCATAAGAAGGTTTATTTAGGGGTAAATTTTGTTCAGTGGTGGATTTCTTGAGGTTCTGTTTTTTCGGAATGACTAAAATGGAAGTTTTGGTGAGGTTGCCAAAGTGAGTTGGTGTCGGAGACTACGTGGACGATGACGATGACGGTATAGGGTTGTACTCTTGAATAGAGTGGGATTTTGTTATGGTGTTATGGTGGGTTCAGAGAGTCTATTTCTTTTAGGAATAAGTTCGTAGGTGTATTATAGGCGAGACGATATCGAAAACATGTGTTATATCATTTAGGGCGTATTCCTATACTTAAGGATATAAGACGAATATATGCATAGGTTTGCGTTACGTTGACTCTTTACATTATTGCGGGTTTTTCTCTTGAAATTTGCGTAGTATTTGTTTCGGTACTATTGAGTAGTCATTTGGTGATTAATGGTTGATATCACTAGTAAGGTTTGTACGTGTGTGAGATTAGTGAATGAATTGAATGGTTTAAGTTAAAATGTTTTTTAGTGAGTGTTGAGTAAGGATGAATATCATTGGTGGATTAGAGTGTCAATGAAGTGTTTTGTATATTGTTCATTGGATTTTGTGCGAAAACAAAATGACATATTCTTCAAGGTTTAAATTCTCTTCATAATTCATAGGGCATAGTTAATAGATTAAAGATAGTAATTAAGTTAAAAATCAACAAATTCGATTTTTGACGGCTTGTGGCACTAGTCTGCATCCATGGATCTACCATATTAGGTAATGGATTCTACCATATGGGCTGGGTTAGTAAGATCGCCATGGCATCCAATATAATAATATTTATGCTAACCCTGAACTGCTTTTTTGCAAACCCAAAACTTTGATAAGATAGCTTGCAAACTTCAAAATCTACTATCGAATAGCAATTGAAAACACTAGATTATTATCCATAAGTCTTTGCTAAGATATAAAGTGGTTATAAGTTGTTCTTCAACATCTGTTTAAGCATGCAAATTAAAGTAGACTAGTTAATATTCTATATGAAACGATAATTTGAATCAGTAATTGTTTACACAAACAAAGGCTTCCTTCAACGACATCCATTCTTCAAAATCTGTGTATGTACTTGTGCAGAAGTATGCTAATAGCTAAGTTCTTGAACATCCTCTTGTCTCCCTTGTTAATTGGACATAGTTTAGATTTGGTGGAAAGAGCCGACTTTATACGAATCTTAGAAGAAAAGTTTAGTATATTGGCAATTCTCCATTGTTCGGAAGGTGGTTCTTGAAGTAGTGATAGAGGATGAGGTTTTATATTAGGACAGAATAGTCTTTCCTCAACTCCTTAGATCTTTTGTTTTGGAGTTTTTGGGTTTGTTTTGCCTTAGGCGATGACATTTACCTCAGGAGAAAAAGAAGAACGTAACGTTCATCAATTGGATTGTTAGTCATGTTTGCTTTGAGGTTCTTGAAGAGACGAGTGAGAATCATGCCATATGGTAGAATTTTATCTTTCTGATCTCTAAAGAAGTATATTCATCCTACATGAATGAAAGTCAAGACAAGTATAAAGCGTTGTTCCCGGTCTTGGACACAATAAAATCATCAAGGCAATGATAGCTCGAGTTGTCATCTCTATATTCTATAGATCTGAGGTCTGTATGACATTTTCCCTAATGACTTAGTTCATATGGTCTCTTAGATGAATAAAGAGCTCATTTGTTGTTGATTGGGTTGGCACAATTTGTAAAAAGTTGTTCCCTTTTGTTCTTACCATTTCTGAATGGTTCTTTAATGAATTAGGTCTTGGATGTCATCAATAAACCGGGCAGAATTAGTAAAAGTGAGTAGTTTATGCGTTGGAACTGGCTCAAGATTTTGCAAAGTTAGTTCAACGACCCCAAAGAATCAGTGTAAAGACAAAATGCCTTGAGAGGGAGAAGAGTAGGTCAAAGTTAGAAAAAATTAAGCAAGTGACGATGTTTGATATACCAATGATGGTTGATAGTGATTTTGAATTTAGAAGGAGAATGGTTGTTGTTAGGTGGGGTCTCTATTAGATGAAGGGTTTTGTAAAATCATAATTAAAACTAGGACAAATTTCCTCTTATAGAGAAAGCAAGCATCATACCTATGTTGGTTAATTTAGGCCAGCGGGAAGATCATCACTAAAGAGTCTCTATAGAAAGATTGTTCAATTGTTTCTTACTTCCAATGTATCAACTACCTTTAGTCTACTAAATGTCTATAGATGTCCTCTAACTTGTTCTATCGGTTCAAGTTGGGATCATTGTAAATTTTTTGAGCAATAAGTATGAGTTTTTCCCTTCTGTATATCTTGTTAATTATTTGCTTGGTATTTCATGATACCTACGTTGTTTATAATGATTTTAATAAGGAAAGATATATATATATAAAATATAAAGTGATTTCAACGTGTGTGTCTATTTTAATGGACAAGATGTGAATACCTTATGTTGCGATTTGCTTGACTCGAACAAAGTAGAAATATAGTAATATACTGTGATAAGCAAACACAATGCAAAACCTTTATTTGTATTGCTCTAGTTGAAATGAAACGAGAATTGCATCTGAATATCACATTTTGTTTTTGAGCATTCTGAGATTTGATCATGCAGAAAAATTTTTTGCTTTTTATTAAACACTGTAGTTTAAACAACACTTGTTTACGAAAATTAAATACTGTGAGTCTAAGTCAGTAACTCTACTGAAGGCCCTAAAAACATTTTGAAACTATCATAACTTGGGGTTTTGACGTAGAATGTGATTTTTGACGACTCAAGTCAATTGATGCTTTTAATTAACTACGGGCAGTATAATAGCTCTATTATTTATATATGTTCTCTATTTGTAGCAAAAATTTGACCATTGGAAAAATGAAAACTCCCTAATATTTTTTTAATTTGTGCAAAATCAAAACCCTTAGAAGAAACGAAAATAAATATGGAAATAAGATGATATCAGCTTACAAATTGCTCAGGTCTTTAGATGACGATTTGTAGATTGATTTTGTGATTTATGCTCCAATTGCATATTTTTAACTTTTAGTGTTAGGCGTTTTATGTGTTTTTTTCATGTATGTGTTTGGATAGAGACATTTGTAGTCCCAATTTGTTTAAAAACAGGTATTTACCTGCTTCCTCAGATGTACGAATCCACCTAAAAGGGACGGATCTCCCTATTTTGGATCTGAGAAATCCGTAGAGACTACTTCTAAAATGAACAGGGTTGGTTTTTTAGCCAAAATTATTGTGCGCCGTGAGTTGTAGTATTGCGCGAAAATTGGTAGTGTTTTTTTTATATATTATTATAGGAGTTGTTTGAATTTTCGGCAGTCAATGCGTTCAAGTTTTTTGGCGAATCCGTGCCACTTGTCAATGAATTTCCCGATTGACATTGTCAACGTAGTGTCGAACGCTACTATGAGTGTGTTAACTTTTAAACATATTTTTGGTACTATTGTTAACAACACAAAATTTAAGAACATTAGACTCAACAAAACTTCATTACATAAGTGTGAGTTGCAATTCGGATGAATCGTGCTTTTAATCTTTTGTTTTTCATCAGATTTCGTACTTTCAAGTTATCTGATCAATACATGTAGACTTTAAAATATCTACAGTCACTTCATTGTATTTTAGTTATCTAGTAATTTCTAATCTCATATTTGTCTCATGATCAGAGGTTTTTTATTGGAACTAAATATTGAGAATAAACATCTTTGAATAATGATTAAATTTCTTCATTGGACCTTTGATTACAACTAAATTGTTGAGGGATGGATGGATCATATCCGATCGCGGTTCTATCCATTCCTAAACCTAATCTTAAATAATTTAATTACCTTCATGTATTTCAAAGGCTTAGTAATGTTATATCGGCTATATTATCTGAGGATATAAACTTTCTCGATAGAAATGTTGCCTTTTTGGAACATATCAGAAGGAAGTGCGTGACCGAATTTCTATGGGGTTTTAGTTTTTCTAGGTGTTCTACAGGCTTTTACTTTAAGGCCTGATTGGCGCCTTTATTGTCGCACATAATATAGATCGTTGTCGAGGCGTATGTCGTAGTCGTGAGTGATTGTTTATCATTGTGCTCTGTTGACACGCCTTCCCTGGTGGATGAGTATATCAGCTTAGTCATGGTAGGATAGCATTGGTCCGGTTTTTTGTTTCTTAGCAACCAACGATGTTTAAAAAAACATATACTTTCCCCATGAACGTACAAACTGCTTACTCGTTGCTTTTTACGATAAATGTAGGGTCGCCCCACCATAGTGGAGTTGGCATTAAATACTAGGTTCTACTCCGGTCCTTTCGGATACCATAACTTAAATAGTTATAGTTACTCTAATCATCGTATTAATATACGCTTAACGGCCTTATAAATGGGTAGTCTTAGGATTTCTTGGGGGAACGAGAACATAATCAATACATAAAATCATAATATGGGGCTTCTTAAGGTATTAAATAAAGTAAACTAACTAATCACTACTTGATTCTGCATAGTGACTATCCTCGGAGTCAGTCGTGATCATCATCGACTTGGTGAGCTGCTATCTTTGGTGACATTGGCTTCGTCTGGTTGGTTTGGGAATCTTTCCAACAGAATTCTTTAACTCCATCTTTGTGACGTGTATGCGTTGAATGAATATTCACGTCTTCATGTGTTTTAATTTGAAGCCCAAGAAGAATCTGTTATCAACTCCCACCTCATACTCATCTTCAAACTCGATCGTGCAATGATTTTGACAACAATCATCACACAAGTTTTTGACATGTGAAACCAATTAATGTCGCTCGACATATATTTGAACAATGATAAGATGTGACCTTTAAATGTTCCTTGGTAAGGTGTGTTATTCGACCATATCCCATTGAATATTCGTACTGTTTTATAAATAATGGCTTTTAGTTATCATACTCAAGCATTACGAGCTTGTTTAAGACCATACAAAGCATTTTTAAGTTTATAAACATACTTTGTTTTTTTTAAATGGTTTCAATGAACCCGAGAGGTTTTTGTGACAGTTGAGCAACGTAAAACTTTTCATTATGAAACCATTTAGAAACACTTTTTTACTATCATGTATAATTTAAATAATTTTCACAAGCAATAGCAAGAATTTATTCTAATTGTCTCTATACCTATGCCTAAGGCGAAGCGTTTGTTCATTTCAATTATTATCATACCTTCTTGTTGATTTGATCCTTATGCCACTACTTAGTCTTATTTTCTGACACTTATATCTTATTTCTCATCTATTATTTTTAAGAACCATTTTGTTCCTATAACAGATTTGATCATGGGGTAGAGGGAATTATAATACTAAACACATCGTTAGCTTACAATTGATTTTAAGTTGTCTTGCATTTGGCTTACACCAACTTTCATCTTTTAGTGCCTCACATTGACAGTTATTGGGTTCTATGCGTAGATATAAAACAAAAGAAATTACTATGATTTCGGGTGGAGATCATAAAGCCTCTTTGATTAAGATAACCATAATAAAAACGATCTTGTTCCTTGTTGTTGATCTATTGGACTACTTTTAATATTAAAAACTTCCGTTCAAATTCTATAACTCATCTCCATTTCATTAATTATTTATTAACTACTGTGTTATGATTTTTAGGAGTTTCTTTGTTCAAAACTAATCATCAACTTAATTATGATAATTTGTTGATGGGAAGGACTTTCATTCAATGTCACAATGATTATGTAGATTTATTCAAATTTCATTGTAATGTCTTGTTTAATCATACATAAGTTTTACTATTTGAGGGTAATAAAAATATCCTAGAAAAACACCTTCGTATGACTTTGGGTCAAACTTGGTTAGATAGTCTTTAGTATTTTAGTTGTTGCACCTTTACTTCCAAATACTTTGAAATTATTCTAAAGAGGTTTCTACCTCTAATATTTCATAGAGGGTTTTTCCAAGTAATTGTCGAATTAATATTCTATTTAGTATATAAGTTGACATATCAATGGCATTACACTAAAAATTTTGTGGAATAGATTGTTCATTCAGCATAGTCTTAGACATCTCTTGTAATGTTCTATTATTCTTTCATTCGTATATTAAGTCAAATTGTACTTCATTATTCAATTACCGACCTATGATCTTCTAATAGCTACTATAGAACTACCCTAGTAGTGGTTTGAATTTTTCTTACTTATTATTTCAAATTTCTCAAAAGCTTCATTTTTAGTCACTAAGGTGTATAAAAACGAGATCAAATCCTCGGCAGCGGCGCCAAAGACTTGATGTATCGCGTTTGAGCAAGTTTTAAATTTATAACAATAGTACATAAATCGATTAACAAAACAAGTATGACCCTTTCACTTGTAGCAAGATTTACCCGTAAGTCATGACCGTGCACGGGGGATTTGTCTTAATTTTTGATATTATGTTTTGAAATACTAGTTTTGTATATAAATGTAATTACAAGCAAGAAATGACTGAAGATGATACGGATTTCCAATATTTAAAAGCATACATTGTTGAAATAGTTTAGGCGCTAGTTTGCTTAACTTTAACAATGTGCTTAATCGCTTGATTTAAAATAAAGCGAGTTGACTCGCAAAGTTGCACCCGGCCACTGGCGCATCTGTTGGTCACAGGTTTTTGGTTTCGGCTTGGGGTCCTGACATTCACTTTTGTACGTGTTGACGTGTCTTTTCTTTTTGGGCTTGACAAGGTTACTATTAATGTCGTGGCTCTTTTATTCTCTTGAAAACACTTCTTTCACTATCTTTTAGTCGTGGGAACAATGGTTTCGTGATGTCTTCTTCTTTGATCTATGATTCCGAGCATTGTTCTTGGCGGATGTCTTTAATATATGCATAATCTTTATTTATTATCTAGTCGTATTTTGATGATAGTGTTAACTTTTGCAAAATAACATTATCGATTTATTTTAGATTCATCTTAAATGCACTCCGATCCATGCATGTTCCTTTGAATTAAAAGGTAATATGGTCATTTATGTACTCGGTATAAGTTAACTCTTCGTTTTATTCACCTATTTTAACTTTATTATATATCTGTTCTCAAAAAATATTTGTGCATAACGGTATATAGTTAATCATTGCTTAGTCTGTGACCGGTGCATGTCAACATGCAAAAACTAAAGGATAGAAGAGCCATTTGGTGAGTTTTTTTCTTAGTCAAGCTGGCGGACAAAAAGAAATTGCTATATTGTTTAGTGGACTGGTTTTGAGAAGGTGGTACTTTGTAGCCTTGAGGTGTTAGTCGGGTTGGGTCGGGGGTTCGTTAGGTCGTGGTAATTGTGTGTGAAGGCTTAAAAAACATATTGGAACTACGACTTTGTTTGAACTGTGGGTTAGTGGACTCGGGTCATTCCAAGGTTTAGCCAAATGGAGGCGTCACTCTGTGGTATGGGTCGGGTATGGGTTTAGAGGAATAACCTTATATTCGTAGATAACCTAGAAAAAAAACAACAAAGGTAGAATTTTAGGACTAATATCAAACTTCAAGGTGTGTAGAAAATGGAAAATAACAAAAAAGAAAGGGAGAAAGTTGCCACACTTGGTTTTTCTTACACACACACACACTCTAACAGGAACATGCTCATTCTAAATCAGATCATACACTTAGATTTAATTCAAAACACACCGATTAAACCACAAAAACCATTTTCGATCAAAATAAAACCAAAAATTCAGATCAAATCCGATAAATACACGATCTAAATCAAATCAACGTGTGAATGCACTCTTTTTTTAATTAAGATTGTAAGAAAAGATGACGAAAAAGATTTAAAATACGCACCAGTTCTCAACTCTGTCATAATATCCGTTTTATCGAATTTAATTTATTGCTTTATTATTCACTCATTTAATTTCACTTTTTTAAATTTATTATTATAAGCTACTTTGTTGTCTTACTGTAATTGGTTATAACAAATTAGTACTAGGGAGCGTGAGTGTTTGGAAATGTGTTTCTGAACAGATTTCGCGTCTAAGGAAGTGCCACTAGGTGTTTGATAAAAAATTACATGAAAAAAACAAATCTATTAAAGTTGCACACTAGGTGTTTGATAAAATGTGTGAATGAGATTTTGATTTAGGGCATCTGTTTGTTAATATTAGGGCATCTGTTTGAATTATTTAAGGGCATATATTTAGTTAATTTTATGCGTATGTATGCAAATGTTTAGGGCGTCTTGTTTTTTAAATTATTGAGGGCATCTATTAGGGCATATGTTTGGTTTAAGTGTTTATGCAAATGAATAGAAATAAATGAATTGTCCTCAAGTAGTTGATGGTGTTTGGTTCAGCTATTAGGGCATCTGTTTTAAATGATTTAGGGCATCTGTTTGGTTAAAATAATAGATTCAAGGAATTTGTTTGTTATTAGGGCATTTGTTTTAAATTAGATTCAAGGCATTTGGTTCAGCTATTAGGGCATATGTTTGTATATGAATTCATCGTTTGGTTAAAAAATTAGATTCAAGGCATTGTTTGTTAATAAATTAGGGTGAAATATTTTAGGGCATATATTTAGTTAATTTTAATATTTCAGGGTAAATGTAGCGTCCAGGCTTGTTTACCAGTGGTTTGATCGTTTTAAATCTGTCTTAAGCATGTGAAACTTGCTATCACATGTAATTTTGAAATTACTTGTAAGATGAATAGTATAGATCCAATAATAATACACATCTAAGAGAAACGTGGATAATTTAGACATGGTGGTTGTTAAATTGAATATGTCTCTTCAACGAAGATGCTAGATAAGATAAATCATATTCATTTGATACAGGCAGTGGAAGTCGTACCGCCATCTTCAGCGTACTTAGATTGAGAGGTTAGCATAAATTCCGTCATATGAATTTCGTGCTTTTCGTAGATCATATGCACTGTAAGGGGTTGTTATGGGATCGGATGTTACGCTTCACCTTGCTTCTGTTGGTTCAGTGCGTTTAAATAGAGCAATTTCAAAATTATTTTCTTTAAATTAATAAAAAAAATCTAATATGTAATTTAGGCCATCTATCCCAAATGTTTAAAATTTTGTTGGTTTTATATGAAAAGCGTTAGCAGATATAAATGTTCCCATATAATCTAACAATATTTGTTATTACATTAGGCATTCGATAAGTGTCAACTTGGAGATGAAGTTAGGAGCAAGGAAGGGAAACTCGACTCACCAGGTCGATCTTGTTCATAGTCTTCACATTAAGAATTTTCAACTTTTATTACAGTCTCTTATTAGTTTTCATTCGAAACAAATAGTTACTGAGAATGGAGAGAACTAGAGCGTGGATCAAAGCAGCTTCGTATTGCTTGGGCAGTTGTGCTACTTAAAAAGCAAAGTATTGGTCTCTTGACGAGTTCTGCATCAGTCGATACTACAACTGATGGAATGATTCAGGGCATTTGTTTTAATCATGACATATTAAGTGTATCATAATTTCCTCAACCGAATTCACCGAGTGTCATCACGAGGTTCTCGGACGTGGAAAAAACGCACAAATCGACTCACTCATATTCTCTAATGGCGTATGATACCACTTGTTAGGTCTTGTTTATCTTGAATCATACATTATCAATCATGGAAGCTTAGAGAGAATAGTAGTGGAGGGAAAGTATTCAAATTTCAAATGTTATAAATGGAGGGAAAAGGGAAAATGTTTATTACAAAGCATCACCCTCTAATGATGATTAAAGGGGTATTTATAGGAGAAGGAAGGAGCCTTCTCTTCCTTTATTTTTCACTTCTAGTCCCTAATCTTTAGTAATTATGCGATTTCTTTCTTTTAGCATAATATACCTTATTACAAGCTACTTTATACTAAACAAAATAAAGACTATTAACTAAATATAACTAAACCACATAATCGACACTTTTTATGAACCTAACAGTTTTGTTTCAAGTGTTCCTATATAATCATGGTTGGACAATGCAAATCATTAGATTCAAGGCATTTGTTTGTTAAAAAATTAGGGCATCTGTTTGTTAATATTAGGGCATTTGTTTGAAATGATGGTTTAGGATACTATTAAACGTGTTAGGGCATCAGTTCATAACTATTTTTTAGGCATCTGTTTGACAATATATTAAGGCATGATGATATCATGAAAACTATTAAATATGAATATCATTAGATTCAAGGCACTTAATTTTCCTTCTTGTTGGTATTTGTGATTATTGCATTATTCTGTTTTGATAAATGAGCACTTGGGATTGCTTTTCATAACTGCTAATCTGAATATGCAAACTAAAGTGCAAGAGCGTATTCTTTTGTTCTATGTTAACGTGTTTGTGTTTTATTATACAGTGCTAAGTGACGTATCCTGGAGGATTCACAAAAGACATATAGGTTTGAACAAAGATATCTAGTTATCCATTACTTTTACTGTCTTTAAATACTATCCATTCGACTAACTTTTGTATGCATATTTAGAAAGGTAGAAGAAGAACAATGGCTTTTTTCCCGCGCAACATCGATGGTGGTTAGTAGCGTATCCTTTTTGCAAAAAAAATAAAATATGAATATATTATATATGAAAAATATATTAAGGAATCAGGATATCATGAAAAATATCAAATATGAAGCCTATTAGATTTAAAGAATATGTTTGTTAAAATTAGGGCATATATTTGTTAATATTAGGGCATCTGTTTGTTAATATTAGGGCATCTGTTTGAAATGATTTAGGGCATCTATTTAGTTAATTTTAAGCGTATGTATTGCAAATGTTTATGAATAAATATTTTTGGTAAATTGGTGTTTTATGTGTTTTTATATGCATCTGTTTGTAACGTTTAAGTCATATTTATGGTTAAATTTAAGGCGCATATTTAGGTAATATATAATATGTTGTTTAATAATGGTTTAGGATACTATTAAAAAGTGTTAGGGCATGAGTTGATAAATAATTTAGGGAATCTGTTTAAAAATATATTAAGACATCATGATATCATGAAAAATATTAAATATGAAGACTATTAGATTTAAAGAATTAGTTTGTTAATATTAGGGCATCTGTTTGTTAACATTAGGGCATCTATTTGAAACACTCATCGCCGACGTCATCTACGCCGTAACTGGAATAACTTAAACCACCTACATCGCACACCGGACCATCCGTGGTACCCTTCAAAAAACATTTAAATCGAAACAGAGATATTATCTTAAATGTAAGTTTTTAATTACAGATTTTTTAATCTCTATGTTATTTAAGTGTTGTGATAATTAATAATAATTAGTGATATCGTGGAATGAAATGACATTTAATAAATTTGTATATATAAAATTACATTTTAGTGCATCTGGGTAAATAATATAAAATTACATTTTAGTGCATCTCTTCCTTGTATTATTTATTTAGAAATGATATATTAACCGATTTTCATTTTCAGCAACCTGCATAAATCCCCGAACACTAAACAAGAAGCGACAAAATGAAATTGAAGATTCAACTAATCTGTAAGTTAAATATTTTTTTAATTTTTTTTAACTTTTATGATTTATGTCTTATTTAAATGAATATGTGTAAATTTTATGTGTTATTTAAATGAGTATATATTAATTTTATGATTTAAATAGTATGTTGTTTAATAATGGTTTTTGATACAATTAAAAACGTGTTAGAGCATCAGTTCATAACTATTTTAAGGCATTTGTTTAAAAATATATTAAGGCATTTGGATATCATAAAAACTATTAAATATGAAGATCAATAGATTCAAGGAATTTGTTTGTTAAAAATTAGGGCATCTGTTTGTTAATATTAGAGCATCAGTTTATTAATATTAGGGCATCT
This sequence comes from Tanacetum coccineum, assembly GCA_026074375.1. Classification (NCBI taxonomy): domain Eukaryota; kingdom Viridiplantae; phylum Streptophyta; class Magnoliopsida; order Asterales; family Asteraceae; genus Tanacetum; species Tanacetum coccineum. The sequence goes on from BQNB010052079.1 coordinate 22,796, forward strand.
GTTTGAAATGATTCAATGCATCTATTTATTTAATTTTAAGCATATGTATGGCAAATGTTTAGGGCATTTGTTTTAAATGATTTAGGGCATCTATTAGGACATCTGTTTAGTTCTGCCATTTATGCAAATGACTATAAATAAATAAATTGTCCTCACGTAGTTGCTGGTGTTTGGTTTCATATGGGTGACTGTGATAGACCTTATATGGATTTCAATAAAATTTTGTTTCGAGTGTTAATATATAATTATGGTTGGACAATGCAAATATTCAAGGCATTTATTTGATAAAAATTAAGGAATTTGTTTGTTAATATTAGAGCATCTGTTTGTTAATATTAGGGCATCTGTTCAGAATGATTCAGGGCATATATTTAGTTAATTTTAAGTGTATGTATGGAAAATGTTTAGGGCATTTGTTTTAAATTATTTAGGGCATCTGTTTGGTTCAGCTGTTTATGCAAATGACTAGAAATAAATGTAGTATCCTCAAGTAGTTGATGGTGTTTGGTTTCATATGGGTGACTATGATACACCTGATATGGATTCCAATAAAAGTTTTGTTTTGACTGTTCCTATATAATTATGGTTGGACAATGCAAATCATTATATTCAAGGCACTTGTTTGTTAAAAAATTAGGGCATCTGTTTGTTAATATTAGGGCATCTGTTTGAAATGAATCGGGGCATATATTTAGTTAATTTTAAGCGTATGTATGGAAAATGTTTAAGGCATATGTTTTAAACAATTTAGGGCATCTATTAGTGCATTTGTTTGGTTTAGTTGTTTATGCAAGTGACTATAAATAAATGCAGTGTCCTCAATTAGTTTATGGTGTTTGGTTTCATATGGGTGATTGTGATACACCTGATATGGATTTCAATAAAATTTTGTTTTGAGTGTTCCTATATAATTATGGTTGAACAATGCAAAATGTTATCCGTGCATGGTGTGTGGCTTCATGGCTATTTGGAAGATGTTTTTGTTGCATATGATCTAATTGTTTCTTTGTTAGATATTTGTATGATATGGGTCGCATGGGTTTATATATATATATATATATATATATATATATAGCCAAATCCTTATCTAGTATTTATATGATATAAATTACATATCTGGCAAGGCCATTAAACTGTACGGGACCTAAAGGACACTGATACGGACTAAAGGCCACATGATAATGCAGGGCCTTAAACTCATAGGAAGTCAAGTAGACGTTGTTAAGTGTCCTATTTACTGATTAAACAACTTCATATGGTATGAAAGGGAACCCTAGGACTGTTATAATAACAGGGATTGTACTTTGTCACTCGCATAATGCTTTAGATGTGGAAACGTAATTGTGTGTGTAAGAATGTACGCATGATGTGTATGCACGCAATGTTAAGGCATTTGTTGTTTAGTTTAAGGCATATGTTTATTTAGTTTAATGCATTTGTGTGTATATATTAAGGCATCTCTGTGAAATATATTAAGGCATCTGTTTGTATAGTTCAAGGCATATGTATGAATATCGTAAGGCATTTGTGTTAAATTAAAATCATTTGTTTGTTAGAATTTATACATATGTTTCTTTCTTAGATTAAAGGCATCTGTTTGTTAAATTAAAGGCATCTGCTTGTTAAATTAAATTCATTTGTTTGTTAATTTTAAGGCACCTGTTTAATTATTCTTTGCAGGCTGCTATTATGGTATTAAGACCCTCAAACTCTTGAATTGAGTATAGCATATTAGCATAATTAGATTTTGGAAGAATTAGGTATAGATAAGGTTCCACCTGGTATTCGATCGTTGAGGTGTACTTGTTTTACATTGAGTGTTGCAACTTGTTTGCTTGGGGATTGTATGCTTGGTACTGGTGCCTAAATACTAGCTTTGGTTGGTGGTCCATTTACTGAAGGACCTGGTTCGGTAAGTTCTGTGAACTTTTTGTGTTGATGTTAATGTAAATAATGTATGATCAGTGTTCTTTGAGTTAAGTGTTGTAATGAAACGAGCTTTCTATTCATAGATTTGTACTAAATTTAGGTAATACAGTTTGTTTGTTTACAAAATGATGTTTTTTGTTTTAAAGAAATCAATCGAAAGAAATGTGAAAGTATCATGTATATCTCTGCTACAGATGAATCTAAACTTCTCGTTTTTGGTTTCTTGCAGATTGTATCAAAAGATATTTCAAAATTGATACGTTCGATAAGGACAAGTTATTTTGAGTTCCTGATATCGGTCAACGGGTGTGGTGTTTCTGATCCATATAATGTTCTATTATAGCAAATTACCTCTTTTTTTATTAACTGTTACCCTTTAGAATATAGTTATTGAATATATCATGTATATGTTTACAGGTGGTGTCATCAAGAGCCATGGAATCTAAACACAAGATATCTGCTAATTCTCAATTATATTCAGAAGGCAAGTGAGGAGATACCCTCAACATATATGCACGACACTTGATAGGTTAACTCTTGTGGCTCTTTCAGATGAATATCGTCACTATCAAAAGTTCCAACTTTTACTTTGTGATTTCGAGATAAGTTTCAAAGTAGGGACCACATTGGCTACATAAATCATGCTAGAAATTCTTCAAAACTTTATGTTCTTGATGGGTATCTCTTCTTTGTTCACTTGCTGTTGTATCATCCATATGTTGCTGACGATAAGAGAGTCTGTTTAGGTGAAGAGTACACGAGATACTAGAATCTGGAACAGATCATCACATCGGCTTGATTTGCCTAAAATATATTGATTCTGAATGCCGACTACAAAATAGATGACAATATAATCGAGTTGAGATTTGAGGAATGTTCAAAGGATATAAGATATTCATGGAATGTTTGGACATCTATATTGAAACTGGTACAAGGCCTGATTGTTGTGTGGAATCATGATTTTCTTGGTGCACAAGAGTTGTATGCACATGCCTGTTCGTTAAATGATTATGAAAATTTTCTTCATTTGTGTCATGGTATGTATTCTCTTTGCTTGTAAATTAAGGTGGTAAAGTGGTTGTGACAGGTGGGTCGGTTAATGGGTTAAAACATGGTAGAAGGTTGCTTTATATTTCGACTACAAAATTGCCATTTTATATGTAGGTTTTTTAGCTTCTAATTTGTATAAACATGAAGTAAAACTCTTGCAATTTACATACGATCTAAGCTTCCAAATAAAAAGTGTCACCGATTAAAAATATCAGGTATTCATGGCGAGCTGACCTTCATAGTTTGTTATTTGGCAGCATACATATTTACGAGGCTAAGAAAGAAAGAAGCAGCAAAAAAGATAAGAAACACACTGAACTTCCTTCTACTCCTGAGATGGAAAATGCTCTTGATTATGAAGGAACTGCCATTACCCCTAGCAATGAACCAGAGAAGTTACAAGTTTTAGCTCCTGAAAGTCAATGGACAAAACCATTTAAGTGGTAACTAGATAAGGTAGCAAATGCCAAACCATAAAGTTTGTAATTTTTGTATATGTTCTTTTTTTCGACCCGCTTACAAGATGATTGTAAAGAATGGAGTGTTTTAACTATTGTAACATAAAGGCTTAATGTAGTGTTCATTTGTTAAAGGTCTCCATTGACGATTAGATAAAATTTATATAGTGATTAGCGACTCTTGTTGAGGAACAAAGTGAAGGAAATAATTGTTGGTTTATGTTTTTTGGTCAAAATCAATGGTTAAGCTTTGTGTTCCATATCGCTTTTACTCATTGTATAATCATTTTTGTTCCATAATTTTAGATAAATTATTAGTTAAGTAATATTACAATGTTTGTTTTGTTCCATATTATTCTGTTTTCGCGAACACTTCCTAGAGTTTCAGGTAGAAATATGGGTTCAATTTGGATCGACTCAGTCAACATGGCTTGGTTTTTAGATAAGAAACCTATCTAATAACATTAAGATTATGGCACATTTAACCTGTAGTGATAACAAAAATACCAGCATCATCAAACCTACACTTGTACTTTTGATTGTATTATTCCAATAATTGTCGCTTTTTACGACCTACACTTGTAGATTGTGTACATGCCTTTTGCGACTAGCAGTTGAAACACAACTGATAAGACCCATGGATCTGAAAAGTATACCAACAAGTAACTATCATTATGTTGTGAATCTGTGATGTAAGCTCATTGGGTAATTGAAAAGTGCTTATGTGGTATGATAAACATGCTGGTAACAAAAAATTATCCTTAAAGCAAGCAGATTTCAAGAAACAAAGTCGCATTTCTCGTTGATAATGTTTTAAAATTACGATTGGGATAAGCAGTCACCTCTACGGCTCTACTTATTCTAACACAACCACTGCTACAGGAAGATGATAACATGCTTGTATATATGAGTTGGATCTGTAGTCTGGCACGACAATCATTCATTAAATGGTAATTCTGAGAAGCATTGCGGACCGCAAGGCACCCATCTCAACATTCACTTTAGTGCATCCGTTTGACGTACTTTAGTGCATCCGTTTGACGTACTTTAGTGCATCCAACAAGGTTGACCCAACAATGTTGCAACTTCTACCAGAGTTTCCTTATAATTCTCAGCATAAATACCCACATGGTCTTCATATCTGGGAGGGAATAAAGTATTCAATTTCAGCAACTAATTGTAACTTTTAGCAAAAACAAGCAGGATAACTAAAACTATTATCATTTAGTACAACATTCAATCAGAACAAGAAGAAGCTAACATTACACCGGTGCAAGATATGTCAAACTCAAGATGAATGAAAGAATTGTCAGATGTAGGTTTGTGAAGTTATTTCTGGACAACAACATCGACTCTACATGCAGAAAAATATAGGTATTACAGCAAGCAAGTAAAGGGGGAAAAAGTAAATAATAACGAGGCACTTTGCACCTGTTATGTTAAAAACATTCATTTGTGTTATGCCACCAAGAATTTAGGAATCAAACTAAATTTGTCTTACAAAAAACACACTTTAAATCAGGATACTAAATTTTGAATTTGTACAATGGTAAAATGAAAGATGGAGATCAGGTACCTTGTTGCTTTAGTTGCTCATCTATCACCATTGCGTAATATGTGAATGTATATAGTGAGATGATAACAAAATGGAAAAGAGATAAAAGAAATTGTGGTGTGATGATATACCTTGTTAAAATGTTCATAGTGCGTATTACCATAACCAAAGACATCATAAGAGAGATGTTGAAGCCAGGCACCCCCTTCATTTTCCTGAAGACATTATAAATATCACAATACCATATTAGTGATAAACGGTTTATGCGTAATATTAGTGCATCACACTTATAAAATTTTGTTGACACATTTTATCAAACACTTTGTGTGCTGCTTCTTAAACACAATTTGTATCTATTTTTTCTTAACTTTTACAAAACAAATTATTCAAATATAATCAATGAACATCATATAAAAGCAAAATAACAATATTTATAGACGATAACAGTAAAGATTAATATTAAAAGAACTTATCTTCAAACTGAAATGATTAATTTGACTACATTTTGGGAGCGGGATGGTGGGGAAATGGTGAACGGTGGGGTATGATGGTGAACGATAGGGAATGGTGGTGAACTGTGGTGAAGGCCGGTGGATATGAGGTGAAGTGTGGGGAAGAAAACACGTTATCAGAGAAAGCAGAAAAGGAAAAAAATGAGAAAAATTAGGCATTATATATGATTAAGATGTAATTGGTGTGAAGTTATAATACAAACCTTTATAAAATTAGAAAGTTAGGGTGTGTTTGTTTCATTAAGATGTTTCAGGTATGAATATGAGTATCACATCTTACTAGTAAGAGGTGGTTAAAGTCTGAATCTGAATGAAATAATGTTGTTTGTTTTTTTATAATTGTCTGAATAGTTTTTTTCTTTAAGTATATATTAAAACAATAAAAATACGATGAATATTTGGGAAAAAGAAATAAATCTAGCAATTCACAAATACACACGATGTCGAACGAATTACTATTACTAATATACACATTTACGATATAAAACAGCGTCGTTTTCTATCGGGCCAAAATCGTTAGCCTAACGAACTGCCCAAAATCAAATATAAAAAGAAAAGTTACAAAACGGACCCTCAACTTTTAACTATTTATGACTTTTTATATAATAAATTTTGTTTATCAAATATATAACACATATCTACCGATTCATTCAGATAAAAAATACCATCGGAAAGATCTTCGAATTGCGAACAAAACGAGCTCAATATTGAAACGCTTCTGACGTACACACGATTTTATAAAAAATGTTGAAGTTTAATATAACTAAGAAAAAAAAGAGAATTTACAAAATGTACCCTTAACTTTTGACTATTTACGACTTTTTTATATGATAAATTTTATTACCCGCGGAAATATCTTCGAATTATGAACTAAACGAGCCCAATATTGCAATGCTTCTGACTTACGTACGATTTTATAAAAAATGTTGAAGTTTTAATGTATATATATTTTAACAAAATCAAAACACACCTTAAACTACCTAATAACTTTAAAATAAATGACAGGGGCCACGAACGTATAAATTTGTGAAATTTTAAATTATATAAATAACTTATTTTTTTGCCATTTACGACTGTATCTAGAAACAGATTTTGAATTCATATGTATATTTATATACATACTCAAAGTCGTTCGCTCTATAAATAACGTATACTTTTGACCCAACGACAAATACTCATTTAAATTTCGTGATTGTTAAAAAAAATGTTCAGCGAAATAAAATATATGTGTTGCAAATAAATTATGCCCCCCCCGAGAACACGCAGGATATTTGCTTGTTTTAAACAAAAACATATCAGCATAAAAGTAAAAGTCACTTGAAAACAAAAGTTTACTTAACAAGTCAAACTTATTTATACATAAACTAGACTGAAGTAATACTGAGGTATAAAATTAATATATACTCGGTACAACTACAAGTTATTCATAAAATAAAATATAGTAATAAAAGCCTAACAACCAATATATATCCCTGTCAAGATCACATGTTTTCTTTCATATATATTTCCCATCTTCTTCTTCATAAAAAAATCCTGCAACCTTTTCTTGACAAAAACTACACCCACAAACAATATAAAAAGAACCAACAAACACAGCAGAGAGTGTAGCACATAACGCAAGTTATGGTAACGAAGGAGGTACAAACAATAAGAGGTTGTCAGAGCTTGGCACCACATCTTACAGTGGTAAGATCTATAACCTCTTACCGTGTCTGAATGGAAAAGAAAAAACAAACAACCTCTACCTCTTACCACGTGTGACTGGTAAGTGGTAAGAGGCAGTCAGATGTTTTTTAGAGAAAACAAACACGCCCTTACTATTAGATCCTTGTAGTTTGGTGTGAAAAAAGGGATGGGAAGAAGGTTTGATCTAACGGTTAGAAAGTGATTTTCTAGGTTTTCCATCGAGATGAGGTTTTCTCATGATCCCATCTCTCTCTCTCTTTATATTAATATAATATATATATAGTATTATTTATATATATTATTATTTTTTTATATTTATATATATATATATAATATATATATATATTACGTACTATATACATATATACATATATACATACATATATATATACATATAAACATATATACATATATAACATATATATGGGCTAATTATGAGTGTAAATATGATTTAGTGACTGGATAACACCTCAACGATGACACGACACCTACAATATAAATTTTAATAATTTTTGAAAATAAGTTAAAAATTAAATACATAGCAAGGTTTGAACTCATTACCTATTGTTAACATGCAACAAGGTTAACAAACTGAGCCAAGCCACCATTTGTGTTCTATTATCCAAAACAATTATAATAAGTAGTATTAATGTTGATTCATCTATACTATCTAATAAAATAAGATTATGAACAACCCTCCTATGCAAAAAAAAAAATTATCACATTAAATTCTCTTATGTGGACTACCTTAATTAACCACAAATGTATAACACCATATTGCACGATGATTAAAAACATGCATTAAAAAGTTTTTGACGTTAACCTCATACCCTCTTCAAGACTATCTACCAGTTAAAGAAGACGATACATGCACGCTTATTATTTTGTTAGTTACAAACCAAATTGATTATCGTATAATTAAAATTTTATTTATTATTTATTCCAAAAAATAATAAAACTTATTTACGTTCGTTGTTATTTGTTCATTTATTCACACACGTAACTCCTTAAAAAATACGTCATTTAAAGATACCCATAATTCCACGGGTGTATAAATTGTTTCAAACATAAAAAGCAAACGCGGTTTGAAGATTATTATTTGTGATGAAGATGGTAATACATCAAAAAGTACTACAAACATTGTCTACAAAAAAGTACTTCAAGGCCTTTGATCTAACATGAATAAGTGTGTACATCTATATAACTAATTTATTTCATACGATTTCTTTAGTTCACATATAATCTTATCGCTTACTTTTGTTTTTCTTAAACTGTTAGGTATCTGCAGAATGACCATGGGCAACTTTTCATATTTAAGACTATCTACCTCTTAAACAAGAGGATACATGCACATTCTTTATTTTGATTGCTATAAACCAAATTTTTTACTTTTAAATGTTTTTTATCATATTTTAAATTCTAATTGATTATTCATCACAATCTACTTACTTACATATTTTATTGACTATTAGGTGTTCACGGAATGAACATTGGATATTAACTTGATTAGCGCTCACAGACGTCATTTGCTATTCAAGACCATCAAAGTTGAAGACGAAACTGCATGGATGTTTATTATTATAATTGTTACAAACTCAAATGTTTATCGAATAATTCACGTATTCTCTGATATTTCTTTCATATATTAACGGAACATGTTTACGTTCTATTATTTATTTCATATGTAACACCCCTAAAATTTTGACAACGCAGCGGAATACCACTTGGGGTGCTACTTCATAATACACAGCGCTAGATACAAGAGAACGACCTCTAAATGTGTCGTTTGTAAAACAATCTCGTTGTTATTCTGAAATCAAAATAATAGTTGTCCCATAATTGCATCACAATAAAAAAATCTTGAAAGCAACATAACGAGATTTGATCATTTGTAGAAATCCAAGTATGAAATCTTGTCAATTTAGACTCCAATGCACATCAGATAATCCAAGCATCTAATTCACCTGAGAAAAACATGCTTAAAAACGTCAACATAAAGTTGGTGAGTTCATAGGTTTGTTTAAATATAAATGATAAACCAAAGGTTTCCAACATGTGTATGACCATTTAAATCCTTAAATGTCCTTCCAAAATAATTGTGTGATCTTTAGAAATCAAACCGTTGTAAAGCCTGCATGATCGTTTCAACCCTTGTATGTTTCCCCCAAAATGTATGTATGAATATCACAATTCAAAGAGTTATAAAAATATGCATGACCATTTAAAATCCCCAAATAGTCACAAAGATGTACGTATGAAAGTTTGACCGCGATTATACCAGAGTATGCATGATAATTAAAGACTATCACAAAATATTCCAAGTAAGTATTGCCACTTTATTCAAGGCACAACAAATATTCATGTGTGTATAACCCCATGATTACGATTATTCCAAGTTCATGAAACTAAGGCGCTAACATAAACAATGGCCATGTGCTTACACCAGATGTCCTCACCTGGACACCCTCAGCACTGAATTACTTGACGTGTGCCTACACCGGATGTCCCCACCTAGACACCTTAGCATTGAATTACTTGACGTGTGCCTACACCGGATGTCCCCACCTGGACATCCTCAGCATTGAATTACTTGACGTGTGCCTACACCGGATGTCCCCACCTGGACACCCTCAGCATTGAATTACTTGACGTGTGCCTACACCGGATGTCCCCACCTGGACACCCTCAGCATTGAATTACTTGACGTGTGCCTACACCGGATGTCCCCACCTGGACACCCTCAGCATTGAATTACTTGACGTGTGCCTACACCGGATGTCCCCACCTGGACACCCTCAGCATTGAATTACTTGTAACATACAACCGGAGCTAATCCATAATCATAAACGTAATTGAATTTGTAAAAATCATGTTCTCACCCTAAATATATAAAACATTTATCCAAAACGAGTAAAAGTGGGGCTATGAAACTCACATTGATAATGAAGAACGATTGGCAGATAGGCATCTAATATGCACGATACGAACGGAAGATGAAGCTGCCTGACCGAGAAGATGCAGCTTAACTTAACAGCTAAGTCCCACTAGCCTAGGATAATGTGTTTGGGTTTCCCGATGGATTGTTATGTCAACGCGACGCGCTGGTAAAGATTTAGATTTAACGTTGTAATGGTTTGGTGGTTGGTTAAATAAATAAATTGAAAATATACGCAAAGTGTGTAATATATATTCCATATATATTACATATGAAAAATAAACCATTGTATAACTCGTACCGCGAATTATATAATAAAGACAGACAACTCAAGGATTAATGTGAACTGTATAATACTTTGCAAGTATTATATAAAAAGTGAGAGTAAATAATTAAACCAATTATTTCGACAACTCATTTAATTATTAAAAAGTCCTTGTAGACACACGTCTTTAAGTTATAAATTTAACACACGACATTTGTAAAACTTTTACAATAGTTATGGTGTTACCTTCTAGCTGAAGATTATAAAATATAAAATAATATTTTATAAACTTATATTTCGTTTCCTCGACAGGTCGCGTCTAAAATGGTTATCTCAATGTAAAAGTATAGTTTTTCGTTCATTGGTCGGGTTATTGTATAATACAAGTTAATGTATCTTTTAAAATATAATCTTGGTCCCCTTTATCGGTTTCTAAAATGATAGCAGTTTTAGTAAAACATTACTAAATATAGAAATCTATATAAATTTCGCCATGACCTTTCCGTTTATAAAACGATCCCAAGTCGAACGACTTTGTTGCAAATCCACTTTCCCAATTTAATTTAATAGAAAACATTCTAACAATTCAAGGGTGTTTATTAATTATCGTTTAATAAACATTATTTCCATATTATAACTTCGTTACGAATCATAGTATTTTATATTCGTCACCAGTCTAATATAATGTATCTGAAAAATAATAATTAGTCACATTTATTTAACCAATAAACCACCGGTCCGATTTTAATATTTATATCTAATCTTGATATATTTTTATTAGTTAAGGTTATATATACCAAACGAACCCTCGTTGTTTCGCTAAACCAAACGCGTCCTTCGTGGTATTATCATCAAAACCAAACGCCATCTTGGCTGCCAAACACGAACCAAACACATCCTTATTGTGTTTTCTGCCAAAACCAAACACCCCTATTGCTGCCACTATACCAAACGCACCCTATGGCTGCTTAACATCAAACCAAACGCACCCCTTGGCGTTTCTGTCTAAACCAAACATACCCTAATTTGTTAATAGACCCAACCCGACACGAACACCCCCTCCCCCTGGCAGTTTTATAGCCGAACCAAACACCCTTGTGCGGTGACAGCCCCTCCAACGCACCCCTCGGCGGCTGCCACCCAACCCATAACCTAAACGGACCCTTGTGGTGACTGCGAACCAAGAACAAACGCACCCTTTTCGGGGCTGAGAACTAAACCAAACGCGTCCCTCGTGTGGTTTAAAACCACACGCACCCTTGATGGTTATAAACAACACCAAATGCACCCGTTTGGCTGTTTTAAAACAGCAAACCACACGCACCCATTTGTTGTTTTACAACCCAAAACGCACCCTTGTGGGTGGTGTTGTTTATCCACCAAAACAAACCACCCTCGTGGTGGTGGCTGTGACGCGGTGGTGATGGGTGACGTAGGATGGTGATGACGATGATGAAACGATGATGATGATGATGGTGGTGGTGGTGGGCTATCGTGGGACAGCAGCTTCGAGAGGGGGGAAGAAGATGGTGCGAGTGAGGGCGAGTGGGTATGGGGATCGAGTACATCGGGTCACGAGGAGCTATTTTGGAGTTCGTCGGAAAAATCCACCGGAAAACTTTTCCGACGGCGACGCTATGGTGGCCGGCGGTGAGGGTGGTGGCCGGATAATGGGGGAGGGAGAGAGTGTTTGTATAATGTGTGTGTGTATAAAAGATGGAAATGAGAAAAAAAATGTATAAAGTTTTATATATATATAATAAAACTTTATAATCATTGTGACAAGTATAAATAAGTTGAGGGTAAAAAGTGTAACTTCTTCATATACTTTTTGATAAAAGCGGTTCGGGACTCATTTGAGTGACTTAACGGATGAATCAACGCATGAAACTTGCGCCATTATTTTCCAAATCATTTTTCTGATAAAAATGAGTATTCACTTGATAATATTTCATAAATATTTTATAACATTTAATAAAATATCTGTTATTCATTTTGTGAACCGGTTTTGCCTTGTCCGAAATAAAATTGGATTTCAACTCGAGTATTCGCGTTATCCACAACGCTTTTAATTAAAATCGATGACTAATTTATTTAATATTTTTATTAAATAAATACTGATAATTAAACACAAATTTAATTGTTTTTGTGTGTCCGCGTTGTATATTGTTCGAAGAATGTTTGCGGTGCTGTTTTAGCCCTTTTCGGATCGTTTACAGGTCTCGGGCAAAACTGAAAAGTTGTCAGGAATGTCGTTTTACATCAAATTTCTTTAGGGTCCGAGCTGTGAAAACGTGATTTAGATGGTTGTTCTTGTAAGTCAAGCCAGACCTAAAAGTCGAAGGATAAAATAGTTATCTAAAAATCCGAAAATTCTCGGATGTTACATCATATATATCTTTCTTACAAAAAATTCGTTAAAATATCCCGTGAGTCCACGGGTCTTTAAGCTAGTTCAAAAATATATCAAGATATACTCCCTAATTATATGGCATATTCATCTAAATCTTTCAAAATACCTAATTTTATGGCACACTAGATACCTGACTTTTTAATCAAGAAAACCCTAATACATAAGAACCCTAATACTCAAAACCATCTTCTTCATCGGTTAACCTTTCTTTTTATTACTCATACATGCCAACGTTTAAATATTTTATTTGACTTATATATTATTTTTATAGTATATTATTTGTTATAGGCATGATATGGACACGAGGCAAAATAAGTTATCTTATCTACCATAAGGCTATCCTGTAATTTGTGCAAGTCATTCTAATGAGTTTCTATTTTGCATTATTTTATTTCCAAGTTCGTTTGTGATCCGAATAAAGGTGTAGTAAGCATTGAGGTTTCCTGCTCTGCAATCAAGCCTCAATATGTTCCTTTTTCCATGCCAAAGAGATGTAAGTAACAAGGTGTTGGTAGCTTCATATTCTTGTATCTCACCCATATTCTGTTATTTCTTTATAATATGCATCTCTTTTGTTGAATGAAACTGGAAATTATGAATTGGTTTTGGAGCTGGTTTTATATTGGACTTTATTTTAACATCAAATGGAATGATGACCTAGGATAGGAACATTTGGTTTTAGGATAAGAAACATATATACCAATGTTAGAAACTTTGTAGCTTATAGATTAAATTTATCTTATCAAGTGTAAGGAATCCATCGGTTTTGATCAACAAGAAAAGAAAGTTAAATCGAGATTCATGTATATCATCATATCGATATTCTGATTTAGGTAAGCAACTTTCATTACTATGTTGTTGTCATCAACAGTTTTTGAAAAGTGGATGGGCGAGGAAGATAATATTTCATTGATTCATGTTATGGTGAGCTCATTGGGATGCCATGATATACTCTTACTTACATTGCACATGTACATATGTATTCCTTGCACATTGTTCTTCATTACTACTTCAATGAGACAAATATATAAAAAAGCTAAAACAAGTTCACAACTTGTTATAGGAATGTTAAGAAGTATAAAACCCCTTTGTTGGCTTAGTCAATTATATATGGTTATAGACATAAAATGTCACGTATGTTTCAATGAGCCACCACCATACTTTGTTGTCAATATATAATTGTGTTCTATATTTAAAAAGTCTAGCCTATATTTTCTCACTCTCATAAAAAAAATTGCTCTTAGTAATCTACTTTTTTTTACATTATATGACCGGGGTTTCTCCTCTCGTGGGGTTGAGCAGTCGGGGTTTTACAGTGGGTTAAGCTGCTTTAAAAGTCGCCTCGTGCAAAGTGACAAAACATGAGAAAACATGCATTGAAAATCAACACGTGTTTATCCCCTTCGCGTTTGATACATTTGGTTTCCTTGCACCTGAGGCAATTGAGCTACTTACCAGAGTCCATCGTGTTATGAACAGTAATGTTATGACACCTAGATCCATAAATGTTGTATTTACTAGAATTGGCTTTGCAATACAATAGGGGCTAGCGGCGCAGCTTGTTGCCCGTTTACCTTCTCCTACTATGTAATTGTTCCTTGTTTTTATGATAAAGAAACAATTGCATTATATGACTGGGTACAAACGAGCAAGAATGACAATTTACATACCACCTTATGAAGTTTTTTATTCTTCTGAAAAATTGAAAGAAGCTTAACATCCATTCTCATTTGCACCATGCATTTGCCAGGTCTGTAGCTTGTTTTTGTATATGAGCTAAAATATAAACTCTAACATAGCTAACTAGTTTCAAGTTTGATAGTAATTAAGATAGGAATAAAAAGAAAGTGGCATGATCACTTGATAACTGTTTGTTAATGCATTGGGTTTGGGTATCATCTCCAAAACCAAAATTTAGTTTACTGTGAGACGGGCATGGATTAAAACATGTAAATGAGATCATTCGGTTTAATTAGGCCATATATACCTTAAGTCAAGCATGAAGCATTTACCAGTCAGTAATTTCGTGTGCAAATTAGATATACCCACAAATCTGATGAACAACAAATATCATCAACTATATTTATGAGCCTTCCATGGCTGTGTTAGATGTCATCAAGTTTATGGATGACCAAAGAAGATCGGTCTTACAACTTCAAGAAAAGAATAATATAGAGGCTAGTCCATTGACTGTTATGACCTGCTTCTGTTCAGTAACATCTGATTATTACTCCTATTTTTTTTGTTTTTTTCTAAAAAGAAGAGGCAATATATGATGTGGCATGCAGATACCTTGCTTTTTTTGTTTTTTTTCTAAAAAGAAGAGGCAATGTATGATGTGGCATGCATATACCTTGCTGCTTGGAGAGGCAATTTTTTGGTATGGTTAAAGCCTAGGCTTTTGGTCTGACTTAGAGAGAAATTGTAACATTCCGTATTTTCAGGTCATTTACAATGCTATTTAAATTCACTATTTATTTTATTTTCGTACGCGTTCGCTTTTAATTTTAATCGATACGTTAAATCGCGTAAACTAAAAATCAACAATCAATGTAAACGGACGCCAAACAAATTATTATTTACGTCAAGCAAGGGTTAATTAATTATTTTGAGAATAGTTACTAACATTACACAAAATTATTTTATCGGATACGTGAAAGCGTTTACGTTTCGCGATAAAGGACAATTAGGTATTCCCGGAACCGTCTAAATTAACGTACGCTTCAACAAATACCTAGGTTTTTATACAATGATCAAAGTTTATAAAACTTTAGGCATGTGTATATATATATATTCACATCCAATATATATATAAATGTACAAGATAACAAACATTTTACAAAGTATAACTTTTAAAATAAAAACTACACATTTACATTTAATCACTTACACTTTCTTTATTAAAATACACAAGTAACATATTAACTAGAAAAGAAAATAAACAAGAAACATTAATCCTAGAAATCATGGGATGATTCCTACTTAGGGGAACCAATAAACACATAAACATTAGCCATTAAGTTCCTTGTTTCCCTCCCCTTGTTCCCTTGAATTCCCACGGCAAAGAACCCCCCCCCCCTTGGACTTTTCTAGTC
The DNA here is from genome assembly GCA_026074375.1 of Tanacetum coccineum. Taxonomy (NCBI): domain Eukaryota; kingdom Viridiplantae; phylum Streptophyta; class Magnoliopsida; order Asterales; family Asteraceae; genus Tanacetum; species Tanacetum coccineum. The sequence goes on from BQNB010052079.1 coordinate 38,694, forward strand.
AAATATTGCAACTACAAATATCTCATACCTCTTCCTATTATTAAATGCATGCATAAGAGTTTTGTCTTACACTTTATACTTACAAAAATCCATTTTCTTTCTCCCTTTCTCTCTAAGAACCCACGGCTCATATCCCATCCATAAGCAAACCATACAAAACTTTTATACAACCTATACAACCCTTTACACATCAATCCTAAGGCACACTAAAATATTTACAAGCCTTGGATCATCATTTGCAAGGATTTAAGAAGAAAAGGGAAGATTAGGGTTTCAAACCTAATCTAGGGTTTATAAGCTTGTAAGCTTTGGTTTTGAGTCTAAACACGGGTTTAGCACTTATTTCTCATCACATACATCCTCCCTAAGGTCTTCTTAATTCCTTTATACTTTTTATTATCATGATTTTATGTGTTATATGTTAATTATGGCTAAATCACCACTTAGGACTTTTTAATATGTAAAATGAGTTTTCACTTATGTTTATGAATTTATGCACTTTTTATTATGTCATATTGTCATATGTATCATGGAAAAATGGATGTAAAAGTATGTTAACATATGGTTTAAGTATAAACATGTTTAGGTATAAATTAGGGTTTATAAGGTTACTTAATTATTCACATGTGAAAGTGATGGAAACTAATTTGTTAAACTTGTTACAATGACTTTATAAGGACTATGAATCAACTTGGACATTATTATAAGTATCACATATGTTAAAAAAGTAGTTATTAGGGTTTCCTTAATAAACTACTAAATTAAATAATACATAAAACAAGGTTTTTATAAAGATATACACATGGTTAGTTAGGGGCTGTTTTGAATCCGAAATTCATACAGTGGGTTTGACATAATATAATAATAATACGTCTCGTGACGATTCCAAAATGATAAGAAACTCGAAAAACCGATTTATAATGAAAAAGATACGTTAATTACGAGTTTACGATGATTTATACTTTTATAAAACTATTTTTATAAAATTTACTATTCATTACAGAAACTTATATTTTTAAAACATCTAATATATGATATAAGTTTTAATTACGAGATCGTACTCAAAAGAATCGCTAAAAACAGGATTAAAACGGATAAGTTATTACGATTACGAGTTTACGCTAATTAAAACCTAAAAACGACTAACTAGCTGTTGTGAACAGTAAAAACACTATTCATCGCAGAATATCAAAAACTTGAAAATGTTATATTTTGATCACTCGTCTTACTACAAAAACGTGGGCGTAAAAAACGCGAGCAACGGACTTAAAATGACCAAATTAGGTCATTTTTACTAAACGTATATTTATAAACATTTTCACTTTATAAACATTATTTCATTAAAACGATTAGTCGGTGATTAAGCTATATAGAACATTATGAAGTTATCAAAGTACTATATTACTAGGGAGTTTCATAATGAGGCCTCTTCGGGGTGGCGTATCGACGAGTTGTTGGATTTACGATTTAAAGTGTCCTAGCTCCTCATACGTTCACTACACGACCTCTTAATTATGATAGCCCGAACGATAGTATGATGAGCTATATAGGAATATATGATATTGGTTAATCGAAGTACATGGTACTTATACGACCTTAATCTAAATAGGTTGCATCTGACGATTTGCGTGGCGCATTATCTGTGACATACTTGTTATTTCGCTCACTCTAGGTGAGTTCATAGCCCTACATTTTACATGGTTTTGTTTTATAGGTTTTGGGGTGGAAAACATACATTGTTTTATAACTGGACACAAGTGGATACTTTTATATTATGATTACGTGTTGCCTAAGTAGCGATAACCCAATCTGAACCCATTATCATGAACTATCAATTACTGGACTGTGAGCGCGAGTGTTATGAATAGATCTATTGGATTTGACAATCCCGTTCGGGTGATTAGCTATCACTAGGCAAACGAATGTATACCATGTCGGATTAGGGATGATGCGGGTTAGAACATCAA
>BQNB010052080.1:0-40660 GCA_026074375.1 Tanacetum coccineum
AACAGCGATATAGACAAAAGCTGGTTTTCTAAGACCTAACATGCATATTTATCATAAGAAGCAACACCACTAAGATCTACATTCTAGGTTTCATACAATCATAAATAAAGACAATAGAAGGTTTAGCCAAGCATGTTAAAGATAAAGCAAGAACATATAAGAATCACACAACAAGACATATTGAATGATTAAGATAGTCTTACTTGATTAAAACATGAACTGAAGGAAGTACAATAGGTTTTTGAGGCCCTAAAATCGTCACTAACAGCTGCTAAACGAACTAGGGTTCGTCCCTTTCTTTTACTCTAAAGTTACACACTTAAAACCCTAAAATCGGATTTGTATTTATAGGAAAATCGATGCGACGGCGTCGCGATTTAATCGTGACGCCGTCGTGACAAGAATATTCTAGATAATGGGCTGGGTCGTACAATATGACGCCATCTTGAGATCTTGTGACGCCGTCTTGGAAATCGTTGTGACTGCGTCACGTGTAATATGTGACGCCGTCTCCAGCTTCTGAAGAGAAATTCTTGAGCAATGTTGGTGTAGGTCTGTAGTCTTGTCCATTTCTTCTCCAAATGAGCCCAAGTCACATGTATTTCTTCTAAATGCCTTCCAAATGCAAAATACCTGAAAAGGAACGATTAAGTACCTATTTTGGGCATAAATACACGATTTAGGGGGTTAAACGGCCCTGAAAAAGTGTATAAAATGACACCTCATCAAAGCAATTCTCCATTGGCGTTTAAAACAAAGAGGATTTAGAGGTCTTCAAGTGGATCCTAAAAATGATGAAAACGAAGGGAAGCTATAAAACAATGGTGAGGAAGGGTTCTTCCATGCAAGCCGAAAGCAATCTCAAAAGCGTGTAGAGAGATCAGTTGTGCGGATGCAAGCCATATTTAGATCAAAAGAGCAAAAGAAGATTAATGACAATGCATACAAGATTGGATTATTGGGACATTACAACGTGTCTGCTACTTTCGTTGTGTCTGATTTTTCATCATATTCCGGAGAGAGTGAAGATGAAGAAAACTCGAGGATGAGTTTTTCTCAAGCAGGGGAGGATGATGCAGGGGCAATGGATCGCAATGTCAACTTGGTTGAATATCTAGAATTTTAATGAAGTTATTTGGTTTCCTTTTTTATAATAAACTTTGATTAGGAAACTATATTCTTAATCAATTATGTGTTTAGAAATAGGAAAGTAAAATTTAATCTTTTTAGGTTGATTCTACTTGTCCTAAAAATATAGGGTCTTTTTCTTTGTATTGGGATAGTTTTTTGAGTTTTGATAATAATAAAGCTTTTGCTTTGATCAAGAGAATTTCTCGTCTTGAGAATTTTGGTTTAGTTCTTGTGTTTCTATGGTTTGTTTTTATCGATCCGCATCACTCTTTGACCTTGAAATCGCCGTCTTCACCTAACGTCCACCCTCATCTATCCTTACTATTATTAAACACGACAACATTTTGTAATACATCTAATAGATCATCAAAATCTTTACATACTCTACCCCTAATACATCTCACCCAATCTTATTCCTAACACCAAACGTCATTTACACACGACCCCTTATCCATCACACTACCCTCTTTCTTCCTATCTAAATGATAAAGCCTAAAAAATATATCACAAGGCTACTACTATCCACCCATCTATCTACCAAATATTAATGTTCATCCCATCACCCGACTCCTCCATAAAAGAATCTGAAAACTCTACTACCCCCGCCCTGTCTAACTTTTCGCAAATCTTCATGATATCATACCAAAACACTAGCCCGCCTACCCCTTGTTGGAATATGGTAGTTGGATCTTGGGTTTATACGCCTAGAGGTACGTGAGCCTATTGGGGGCATACACGTTAAACACATAAAATGCGTTTATTATTATATATACTTCACGTATAATACTTAAATAGCCGTTATAAGTTTATAACGAACTAACGATTATTTAAATATGTAAATCGAGGGACTAAATCGACAAAACCTAAACCATAGAGGGCCTATGGAGGCTGGTCGTATGTGTTTAATAGAGAAGGGTGTTTGTGTCGAATTAGGAAAAGAGAAAAAAGGAAACATTGAGCTTTCCTTGTACTACAAGGATTAGAATTGAGGGTTATAAATACACTAATTACCCTTAGGCTTATTGGAGACGTTATAAACTTCTCCTAAAAACCAAAAAAGAGTGTTCGGTTTTTCCCTCCTTTCTAAACGAACGAACCGAAACCCTAAAAGGGTTTTGCTGTTTTTCGGTTATCCCTTTTTCTTTGATTCGATTTTCGGTTAACCCTAAAAAGGGTTCTATTGTGCGAATTGATTTCCCACAAGGACGATCGTGAGTCTACCAACTTCAAGGTGTTCGGTTTACATTGTTCTCCATATTTACAACAACTTAAAACCTTTAAGGTTTCGTTTTCTTGGATTTTCGGTTAAACCAAATTTAATACAAAACCCGAATTAGGTTTTGTTGATTTTCGATCCATATATAAGCGAATTAGGTTAAACCCTAATTAGGGTTTACCGATTTTGGTTCAAACCCCAAAAGGGTTGTTTGGCTGATTTTTGGTAAATAACAACTAGGTTTGTTTGAGAGTTTTGATCCAAGAAAGATTCTACACAAGGTGTTTGTGAGACATGAAGTAAAGACTAACATATTGACGTGTTTGTTGGATGTGTTTATGTGAGCAATCATAGAGGTGACAACTTAGTCACTAAATTTCAAGAAAGATTCTTTTTTAATTGACTTTAGTCATTAAACAAAGGTTAGTGTTTCTTTTCTTTATACGTGTGTTAATTGTAGTCATCAAACTAGATTCATCCGCTGCGTACTCGTAGTTAATGGTTAACTAGTTATAAAATCCCAACACCCCCCTCCCCCCCCACCCCCACCACAACCTTATTAACCCACAATCCCCTTCCTTTACAGTGAATACTTATTTATTACTCTAACCCTTAACCCTCCACCTAACTATATAAATCTTCGTCGCCTCTTTTATAACAAAGTCAAGTTTTTCGCCTTTTATGAACCAATGTTTATTTATTCCCCTCTATATATGATGCAATAACTGAGTCCTGTTTGACGAAATAAATTTTTTACCATCACCCCCTCTCTCTTTAAATAATTTTTTTTCTTTCTAATTCTCTTAAGATTTTTTATGACACTCAAAGGCACACAGATTATAAGGAAAAAATATAATTGCAAGCTATCTAGAAACGATTTAACCAATGTTAAACGCCCAATAACGACATTGTTTTAGCTTTTCAATCAGCCAACCATTTTTTGAATTTTTCCACCACGGTATTCCACGCGCTTAACCGCCTCATATTCTCCACAATCGGCAAACCTGAGTTAATAAAAGAAGGGTTAATTGCCTAAAAATGTATTATACTTGACACTTTTTTTAATTGTGTGCAAACTTTTAAATTCGTGCTATTGCGTGTATTTTATGGCTATTTTTGCATGCAAAATGACCATTTTACCTTTTAAAAATTGAAAAAAGTAAGGGTAAAATGGTCACAAAATACACACAATAGCACGAATTCAAAAGTTTGGTGTCACAATGACAAAAAAATAGTACTTTACACACAATAACAAAAAGTGTCGAGTATAATACATTTTTAGGCAATTAACCCATGAAAGAAAACTCCCCAACACCACACCCAATCCACGTGGCCATCTCTGTCAATTCCGCCACATTGACCCCTATTCCATACAGTTTACTTTTATCATATTCTGTAATTCGGAGATCTTTTCAAAACACTATTGTATACACATAAGATATCTATCAATCTTTTTATTCTATTCTGTAGATCCTAGTCTGAATAGATCTTTCTAGCCTGTTAAGGGTGGTAGCCAATCTGGATAGATCCAAACTAACTACAAGAGAAACAATGACTATGAACAATATAAGTTATGCGGAAACTAACTTATATTGCTAAGAAGAACAATGAATAAAACAGAACTTTGATTACTATTAATCTGCTAGGTTACAGATTACTAACTATGAATATTTATGAAACTTGTATCTCTAACTAGTGCCATATGGTTCCTTTTATACACCAAGGAAACTCTAATGGGCTTACAAATCGCGTTAAGTGATCATGCATATCTATTCCTAATATATCTCATGCATATCACTTAAGCAGTACTAACAGTCTATACTAACAGTACTAACATACAACTAGCAGTACTATCTATAACTGGTAGTACTAACAATGTACTGGAAATACTAACTATGACTATCACCAGTACTAAGTGTAGAAGCTCTAAATCCCAACAATCCTCCCCTAAACTTGTGATTTACCATTAAATCTCAAGTTTCTTCTGATATACTTTGCTGAGGATGCTTCTAAACACTTTACTTCTTAGGTTTGTTTGCTATATTGTAGATCTTTGTCAAAAGCTCATATGCCATCTCTGACTGTTGATCCTCTCTTAGCTTGTTACTTAACATCAAAGTTGCAAATCCCTTTGTCAGTGGATAATCCTTTTCAACCAGCATGAATATATCTTGTCCTTTCTCTGTAGATACATGATGAACTGCACACATATCATATAACCACCATTTCAAAGGATTATGCATATATTTCTGGAGTTCTAAAAAATTTTCTGCATCTGGTTCAAATAACATCTTTAGTTCAACCCATAATTCTATCTCTTTATCTTCAGTAAGTCCTGATGAGTTGTATCTTTCTTGAACTAAGCTCCATAATTTGATCAGATCATCCCTGTCAAAATTCTTAAGCATGTCTTCAAAAACCTGATACACCTCTGTGTGATTGCCTACTCTGATGATTTTCCAAAATTGCATAGTGTCATCAGAGTGAACTTCCCATCCAATTATTGGGTATTTGGTTTGAAGAGCTTCAACATTTATTCCTTCATCTGGAACTAGAATTACCATTTAATTCAGCTGTTCCTGGGATAATTCATCTGTTTTTGGTTCTTCGTCTGTTTGCTCTTGAACTGACTCTGAAACTTCTTCAGTTCTTTGTCTTTTAGCAGGTTTTGCTTCAACATCTTGACCTGCTCTTTTTAGTCTTTGAACTTCTTCTTCAGAATCCATAGGCACAAATGAATGAATTTGATCCCATACTTTTTCAAATATTGGTCTTATATCATCATAACTCATTCCTTTGAAGTCTTTCATCTTGTAGCCTCCTTGATTCTTCAAGTATACCATCATATTCTTCCTGACTTCAGCTACAGATCTGGGTCTATTTTGAAGAGCATGATACCTTATAACAGAAGGATCATTCCAATCAATGACATAAGCAATATCAACTTCAGTGACAGCTTCTTTCTTTCCAGCTTTATCATATTCTTCTTGCAATTGTTTGGCAATTTTAGCATCTCTTGCAATCCTTTTTCTTTCTTCCTCATCAATCTGTTCTTGTAATCTAATGGCTTCTTCATAACCAAGCCTTTATTCTTGCACTTGCTTCTTGGACTTTTTTTAACAGATTCATCTTCAATCACGATTGCCTTGCCTTTATCTTTCTTCTTTGCACTCCTTCTTATATATACCAAACTTTCAGCAGCAGTACTAACCTCAGGAGTTGCACTAGCAGTACTAAATGGTACACTAACAGTATTAAGTGTAGTATCAGCAGTAGAAACCTCTTGTTCCCCTTTTTCACAACTTCCTTGATCTTGTACAATCTCAGTAGCTTCTTCTTCTTCTAGCAACACCTTAGTTTCATCACTAGCTTTCTCCTGAATCTCTGCATGTGGAGGAACTAAAGAAATATCAGCATCCATGTCTAATTCTTCAATCAAACTTCTCCCCTGTTTGGAAGAATCCTCCTCTACAGCTTCATCTTCTAAAAGAACTATCTTTGTTCTTCTCCTAGCTTTGCCTGTCTTGACTTGCTTCTCCAACTTCTTCACTCTTTTGACTAGCTTGGTAATAGCAGAACCATAAACATTCTTGGTGTTCGTCAATTCATTCTCCAAGCTTCCAACTTTATTAGTTAACTGAGTAACCAAATCCATCAATTCATTAAGTGACACACTACCCTCATCACGTCCAAGTGATTGAACACTTTGGAGAGGTGATTCATGGGGCATTAGAGCAGGCTCCTCTGCAGTAGGCGTAGTTTCTGTGATGGGTGGTGGTGAAGTTGAAGGAGCACTAACTGGTGTATGTTGAGGTGATAAGGATGGTGAAGATGTGATTCTTGAGGGAGATGTTTCAGGTGTAGTTTCTGATACCACTTGTAGATCCCAGTCTGAATAGATCTTTCTAGCCTGTTAAGGGTGGTAGCCAATCTGGATAGATCCAAACTAACTACAAGAGAAACAATGACTATGAACAATATAAGTTATGCAGAAACTAACTTATATTGCTAAGAAGAACAATGAATAAAACAGAACTTTGATTACTATTAATCTGCTAGGTTACAGATTACTAACTATGAATATTTGTGAAACTTGTATCTCTAACTAGTGCCATAGGGTTTCTTTTATACACCAAGGAAACCCTAATGGGCTTACAAAACGTGTTAAGTGATCATACATATCTATACCTAATATATCTCATGCATATCACTTAAGCAGTACTAACAGTCTATACTAACAGTACTAACATACAACTAACAGTACTATCTATAACTGCCAGTACTAACAATGTACTGGCAGTACTAACTATGACTATCAGCAGTACTAAGTGTAGAAGCTCTAAATCCCAACATATTCCCCAAAAAATATAGTATCATTCACGGCGTATTGAAGATGAGACACCGTGGCATTATTCCAGCCTACTTTAACTCCTCCAAAAATGTTGTTTGCTACCACTTCATTCACAATCTCGTTAAGCCCTTCCGCCAAGACGAGAGAGTATCGCCTTGTCTAACACCCCTCTTAAGCCCAAGTTCCTCGGTAGGCGATTCGTTTACAAGAATCGACCTAGAAGAAGACCTAAGACATATGTTCACCCATTAACGCCATTTCTCACCAAACCCCATCATTTCCATAAAGTTAATCTAAAATCTTTAGTTAATACTATCATATGCCTTCTCAAAATCGACTTTGAAGATTCAACCCTTTTCCTTCTTTCTTTTTTTTTAAAAACTCCATTGTTTTATTTGCTATAATCACTCCATTGGTGTAGGTATAGATGTAATGCGTCGTTTAGTTGGTACGATTGGGTTAAAAACCCGAATCTTGTCATTGTGTAATTGCTAGCTTCTTGCTAGTTTTGTTTCAATAAAATTGTTGTTCAAAAAAAATCACTCCATCAAGAATATCTATCCCTTTTATAAACGCGTTTTGTTCTTCACCCACCACAACACCCACTACTTTTTTAATCATTTTCGCCAACATTTTTGCTATAATTTTATAATGACACCCGATGAGACTAATATAACGGAAATCCCCGAGTCCAATGTGATCAGCCACCTTGCGAATAATGATGACCCAACTAAGATATAATGCATATCGTATAATCATGATTATAATGGTAATGTCACTAACTTAATCTTGTAAATCCAATTTAAGTCATCATGTAAAGTGCAAAGGCTGCTCTTTTCCTCATTAAACTAGTGATTTAGGCATTTATCCAATAAGCCGTCATACTTTGTTCTAAAAAATATATAAATTGTACATTTTCATAGTTGCCCTCGTGGCATAATTAAAATAATATTTGAAAAAACTATGGGTAATATCAAAAGGTCAGACATGTTGACGTTTTTGATTATACAAGTATCTATACCCGCGCTCCGCTGCATGACGGTTAGCGGAACGCGGGGTTTGAGGAAATTTAAAGTTTTATTCATTAAAAAAACAGACCGATGACTCCAACAGTGCGAGAAGGTATTCCGAAAAAAACGGAAAATTTTATTTTAAAAATTTTTTGAGAGAAAAAAAAACGGGTCGGCCGGCGGTTTCCGGCGGGTCAGGCTTGTTATTGGGCGTTGTTTTCGGCTGGACGTGCAAGGGGGTATATTTTTGTAAATTGAAAAAAAAAGGTTAACGGTCGTTAAGTAGCGACCGATCCCAACAGCCGTTAGTGAGGGAGGGGGTATTTTATAATTTTTTTTAAAATGAAGGTACTTTTCGTAATTTGACACATAGTGCGGGGAGGTATTTCGTAAATACCGACGGGCTGCGAAAAAAATTGGACCGAATCGGGTCTACCCCACGCATTAAATGCACCTGGAACGGTCGGGTCGACCCGGTGCATTTAATGCGGCATCTGCGGGATGGTTAGCGGGCGTCGTTTTGGGTTAGCGAGAGTGGATCCGGTGGTGATTTTCGTTGTCGTTGCAATAAGGTAGAAATCGTAATTTGACACATAGTGCGATGAAATATTTCGTAAATACTCGAGGGACTATTTCGTAAAAAAAAATTGAACCCAACGAAAATCGAACCAAACATTAATTATTTCGTAAATACCGAAATAAACTTCCGGTGTGCAGCATTAAATAGCGGGTCTCGGGTGGCATTAATTATATTCGGGTCGGGTCCCCCGCTTTTTGTATGGTTTAACAAAAACGCCGCTTGAACTTTCCAAACTATAAGGACGAAACATGCAATTTATCCAAATCATAAAGACGATTTTTGCAATTTACTCTTATATTTGTCTTATATTATAAAGGCATGTTGACGTTTTTGATATTTATATATAGACATCTCATTTTCATTACTTGACTATAACATCGAGATCACTTTTAATTTATACAAGTCCCAATATTTCAATACTAAACCAAATACATCAAACATGGATGATTCCTTTGATCTTGACCTATCTTTAACCATGGAAGATTATCATAATGTTACGACCACAACCACGACCATGAAAAGGCCTAAATCGCCGTCGCCCGAGGAAGTTCAAGTACACGTTTTTGCGATGCCAAGTGTTGTGGATCCATTAGGAGTTTGTACCGTGTGCATGGAAGGCTTTCAATCGTCGTGTACAAACGGTAAGCAAGCACCTTGTGGTCATGTCTATCATTTCGATTGTATTACGAAATGGCTTGCTCTTCATAATTCTTGCCCTCTTTGCCGGTGTAAAGTTTCGGGCCATGAGATAAGTTTGTAATGTTCTTGTTTTGATAAAGTAACCTATGTGAGTCATGAAATAATATCATACAAGATATTCTATGTTTTGGCTTGTTGTGTTTGATATATATGAGGTTTTTGATCCACTGAAACCGATGAATTGAAAGGGGTGTTTGTTTCGGCTTATATAGCCGGCTTATGGCTTATTTGAGTTTGGCTTACAAAATTTAAGACCATTGTCAAAATAAAAGGGTAAACGTAAATCCAGGGCGGACCTAGGGGTTTACGAGAACTCGATCAATGTTTGACGCCTTTTCGTTAACTACGACATGAAATTCAGACAACGAAGAATCCAAAAAAATTGAAAATGAAAATAAGCCATAAAAAGTGGGCTTATGAAACATGAGCCCAAAACCAAATAAGCCATAAGCCGACTATATAAGCCAAAACAAATACCCCCGAAAACGGTTAAGTGTGAGTTTATTGCATCTCATTGAATTTGTGTTATTAACTAGCTAACGGCTTTTCATTCTAGCACGATGTTTGATTTATGAATAATGTGACATCATTAGTAGAAAACAACTTTATATATCAGATCCTAAGATCCGTTTATGATATTCAAAGATGGCGTATGCAAAACTGTTATCTAAATGAATGTCACAGTCGATTACAAAATCTAAGACCATTGTCAAAATAAAAGGGTAAACGTAAATCCAGGGCGGACTTAGGGGTTTCCGAAGGTTTACGAGAACTCGATCAATGTTTGACGCCTTTTCGTTAACTACGACATGAAATTCAGCCAACGAAGTTTAAACCTCTTTAAAATTATGGGTAAGGTCATTTTCCAAATCTTAACATGAAAACAACTCATGGACAGTTGATACGTACTTGATACTCAATAGATGCGTAATTCAATTAATTTTATCTATAAATACCAACTAACATGCAGGCTGTAGCTTAACGAAACTATCTTCTTTTTAGAAAATTCAAACTCATGATTTGCAAATGTAAGCAATAATAATCGAAGTATAGTTGTTTTTTATGGTAGTTGAGCTTAGCTTAAAATTTTTGCAGATTGTTAAAGTAGGTTACCCAACTAAGTATCTAGAAAAGGCAACAACATAAAACCTTTTTTGTGATTCACGTTAAATATAGGGTCATATGATTGGTTTAACAACTGGTTCAACTTTCCTAACTTAGTGAGCTTTGTGTAGCATCTATTGGATGCAGCTTCAAGCTAGCCGATCCGCGAGAGGACTAGAACCTTTTACCTTTTATTTTCATCAAAACTCATTTATTTTCCACGCAGCGTGTAAACGCGAACTCTCTTCGAAAAACTGACCATCACCGCGGACATTGGGGTATCATATCTGCATTTGTTTGCTGGTAATGCATCACATAACGGAAAAGACGAGGGTAAAAAATTTTGAAATGTTCAAGTATTATATTATTAATATCGTATGGTGCCTTTGAAAATGGGTTTGTTTTTATTATTATTTCTTTTGTTTGTGGCATGATCGATATATTTTAGAATATTTTGTTATATTTTTTAAAGATGACCAGAGTGACGCTAAACAAACTTGTTAAAGTTTTGAGAGATACTTGGCTCCATTTCACGGTCAACTTATTCCTTTCATTCGGTTGTGTCATTTTTTACACCCATCATTTGCATCATTTTCTATTGGGTACCTTTTTACTAGGTGTTTTTTTTTTTTTTTGAACGGCAACTTTATTAGAACAAAACACTAGCAAGGAGCTAGAGACAAAATTACAAAGAAATCAAATAGGGATGTTGCAACCAACTAACCCAACTAAAGTTACTTTTACATCTAGAACGACACCATGTGAAAGAACGCGACACTATATCATCAAAAAGAACATCTTTGCGGGGGACGAGAGACGAGAAGAGGACCTGATTTCGAAACCTCCAAATACTCCACCATGTTATGTAGAAAACTCCTTCAAGCAAATCTTTAACTTTAGGACTTAATCTGATAGCATTGAACCAATGAAGCCAATTGGAATACGAATCAATCGACGCCCATGCTATATTCCACCACCGGCAGACAAGCCTAACGATGTCCGTGACCAAACTACATCGAAAAAACAAATGCGCTAAGTCTTCATCTTCTGAGTGGTAAATAGGACATGAAGGATCCGAAACCAAAACACCACGATGTTGCAGGTTTACACGAGTTGGTAAACGATTCAGATGGACCTTCCAAGCGAAGACATTAAGTTTTATCGACACATACTTAATCCATCTTGTAGCGATAGGGGCTTTTGGAAGAAAAAACATCATCAAGAGGATTTCGCACGTCTTTGACACAAAAGACACCTTCCCCATTTAAGTCTCAAACCCACCTATCCTCCAACGAAGACAATGATGATATTGTTCTTTATTAACTTTAACTATATTTATGAAATTTACTTAGCATCAAAATTCATAGTTCTTTGACCAAGTGGACTTATACTTTTATTATCCACTTGGTCCCCATTAAGTTGTTTTAGTCCATCAAGATTACTAGCTAACATCCATTAAACCAAGTTTGAATACTTAATTAACTTGCCAAGCCATGCCCAAGAAGATTTGTGAACCTTTATCTATAGATATCAACAAACATGCAGCTTAACAACTTAGGTAGCTTAGTGACAAAGAGAGTTGTGGTTATCACTTTAAAATGTATGAGATCTCAAGTTCAATTCCTGCTAGGTGCAAACAACTTTGAAGTAGCCATGCCAACCTCCTGAAAAGGAAGGGCTTTATCTGGTTTGAATATGTGTGGCGATGAGTTTAAACCCCGTGAATTAGTCGACCAAAAGATCAAAAATTATCGTTACTAAAAAAAAACATGCAGCTTAACGAAACTATCTTCTTTCTAATGTAATTATTTGTTTTCTGGTAGTTGAGCTTTGCTTTATAATTTTGCAGATTGTTTGTTTTCGAATGAAAAGTTCAGCAACTTGATAGTTTGTGGCTTCCCATAAATTTTTTAAGTTCTAGTTTAAAGAAATGATTTGCTCATCAATAATTTAAGAGGCATGCCACATGATACACTAGCCTTGCATGTAGCATGGAAATGGACATTTCAATTTTCAAAACACTAATATTGATGATATTGTTTTTTGTTAACTTTAACTATGATATCCTAAGAAATTTTACTTACAGGATGAGGTATACTGGTGCATTTTCACGCCAAATCCGATTTGGCAACTTTTGCAGCGCCGTATATGGCATGCCACAATCCCCCCCCCCCCCCCCCCCTCCCCCTCCCCCTCCCTCCTGTCGCTAAAACCTACGCCAATTAACTGCCGAACGTTAAATTGTGTCTTTTTTTTTAAATGGTTTTGTGTTTGGGCCAAAATGTCATGTGAATTGAATGTTATGAGTGAATAAATATTTTGGTGTGTGAGTATTAAAAGCGAGATACTGAGGTGGCGCTGAGGTGACACCAAAAAGTGAGTTTTGTCATGTTAGCATACCCGATGCTCTTAGCAAAAACATTCCTTCTCTTTTTTACCAAGTCGTCTTATACTTGAATTATCCACTTGGTCATCTATGTGCAAGTGGTGTGCAGTTGCACATAGCCTTTACTTAAAAGGATCACATTATTAGTTTTGCACATGAGCTTATTACGAAACGACCATAAGTGCCACCACATGACATAGAAAACACCTTCGAACATCTGTTTATGCATAGAAGAAATCCACAGGTTCACAAGCCAATTATATCAATCTTCGTATGATTCGACCTCAACATAAGGAACATCCCACCAACGAGTGATTTTGCGAACAATTTGTCTAACTATGCAACAATAGAAGAACAAGTGTCTAGACGTCTCCACCCCATTATCACAAATAGCACACATAATGGAATCAATATCAATACCTCTGCGTGAAACATTAAACTTCGTTGGAAGAGAATCTGTCTTAACCTTTCAAGCATGAACATTCACCTTTATCGGCACATATTTTATCCACCGAGTTTTCGAGTCAACATCCGAAAGCGATTTATCATCAATAATCTTTCTAACCGACGCAACAGAAAAATCTCCCGAGCTCTCCAAGTCCCATTTCCATCTGTCAGACATAGGAATTAAAGAAACATCATGCACCAAAGCTGACAACTCGTTGAATTGATCCTGCTCAACTCCACCCCTCGGATTTCTTCGAAAAGAATATTCCAAACTAGGCTGCGCAAGTTTCGCACCCACCGTGATCAATTTGCAAGATTCAAGACTATAAATGCGCGGGAACCGATTCTTAAGAGTTTTACCATCAATCCAAATATCCTCCCAAAAAACAGTTTTATCACCATTCCCCAATTTAACATGCATACAATCAAGTAAGTTGATACCTTTAGTTTTCAACGCGTGAGTTTCCCTTACAATATCCAACCAGCAGGATTTAGCACCAGATTTAACGTGTCCTCCAACATTACCATCGTCCCCGTGAATCGCCTTAACGACCCGCACCCATAACAAAGTATTTTGCGTATAGAACCTCCATATCCATTTAAACATTAGACCTCTATTTAAAGCAAATAAACTTGAAACTCTCAGGCCCCCTTTTTCTTTAGACACCAACACCTTTTTCCAATTAACCCATGAAGCTTTGTTACTGTTAATATCATGTCCCTTAAAAAATTTACTACGAATAGATTCTAAAGTACGCAACACACTCAAAGGGGCTCTATATATCGACATGTGGAAAATTGGTATCGATCCTAAAACCGACTTCAGTAACGTTAACCTACCTCCAATCGACAACGTTTTCATCTTCCATTTAAAAAGCCGATTCTTCACCCGATCTATCACCTCATTCCCAGCATGAACCCGAGACATAGACCCTCTCACTTTCGATCCAAGATACGTAAATGGAGTTTTGAGAATAAGACATCCAAGCTTCGACGCAGCACCTTTAACCTTGTCGCTATCCACATTAACACCCAAAATGGAGTTTTGAGAAAACCGAATTTATATGAATATATGTATATTTTTTATAAATTTATATATATATAAAAAGACATTAAAACTTTATCCTGATATAAAAAAACATTTTTTATGCTTGAAATAATTTTTTTTGCTAAATAATTTATGTAATTTTTTTTAAATAAATGGTGTAATTCGGGTTATTCGGATTAACCCGAAAACCGAACAAAATTCAAATTCGATTTTTAATTCAAAAAAGGTTTTAACCAAACAACCCGATAACAGAACTGATCAACACCCCTACATGAAAACATAAAGGTAACACTTGTGAACCTTTAACATAAGTCGCATATAAAGGTAACTTCTACTATGTAAAAAGATTATGAACTATATATAATATATTATAGCGCGATCGAAACGTCGCCGTTTGGATAGCGTTATAATATTTAGCCTAAAAAAAGAATTTTAAAAAGTTACATAAAGCCTTCCAAACTATGCAGAAATTGCAAAAACTATCTTGAATTTTTAATTATTTACGTCTTTTTTATATAACAAACTTTATTTATCAAATACGTAACAAATATCTACCGACTTCTTCATATAAATATATACCGGTGAAAAGATCTTCAAATTGCGAACCAAACGAGCTCAATATTGCAATGCTTCTGACATGTGAATGACTTTATATAAAATGTTGAAGTTTAATATATATTTTTGAAAAAAAAATATTCAAAACACACCCCTAAACTACCTATACTTCTTGCTATTTACGACTATTTTATATAACAAACTTTCTTTGACAAATATCTGGCGACTTATTTTATAAAAAAGGATATACCAAGCAAGAAGACTTCTGGATTACGAACAAAACGAGCTCAATATTGATATGCTCTTGAGATACGTATGATTTTATAAAAAATGTCGAAGTTTAATATATATTTTTGAAAAAAAAAACTTTCAAAACACACCGTTAACCTACTTATTAACTTTAAAAACAACTATAGAGAAGTTAAATATGTACAAGTGTTGGTAGTCTAAGGGCTATTTACAAAAATTACCCTATACTTCTTGATATTGACCATATTTGGGAAGTGATTTGAATACACACTTCGTTTTTATTGGGACACTCAAAAATATGATGACTTGACATTTATACCCTTAGATCGCTTTTACTCATATTCATTTTTACAAGGGCATAAATGTCAAGTCACTATATTTTTAAGTGTCCCAATCAAAACAAGGAGTGTGCAAATCACCTCCCTTTTTATATAACAAACCATGTTTAACAAATATCGGATGAATTCTTTAATAAAAAATAAACCAAGGAGAAAGTCTATGGGTTACGAGTAAAACGAGTTTAATATTGATATGCTTTTAAGATATGTACAATTTTATAAAAAATATTGAGTTTAATATATATTTTTGAAAAATAAAAAGAAGTTTCAAAACACAACCAACCTACTCATTAACTTTATAAATCTTTACGCGTTAAGATTTTTTCTTCAAAACACACGATATATATTTGCACACTCGTTAACACAAACAGATATTTTTCACCAACAATATTAAATCATATATACCAAAAAAAATCTTTGATGAAATTCTTCGCCTAATCAAGGTTGGGTTAGATTTTTTTACTTTTTTTAGTATTATCTTCCCACACAGTAGAGACTAAGGGTGTGTTTGTTTTATTAAGATGTTTTAGATCTTAATCTGACTATCACATCTTACTGGTAAGAGGTGAATATAATGTCTGAATCTGAATGAAATTATATTGTTTGCTTTTTTAATTGTCTGAATGATTTTAATTGTCCCTTTTTTAAATATATATTCACAACCACACAATTTCGGTTCACCACTTATGATCTCAATTCTTCGTTTTCACGAAAACTATCTCGGTTTCTAACGAACCCGGAAAATTTATCCAAACACTATTTGTAGTCTAAATTATAATATCATATAATTTTTATAAGTTATAACCATTTTAACCAACAAAACAAATTTATAAGTTAATAGCACATAAAATTTGGATTGTATTTTAGACTTGGCCCAAGAAACTACCCAAAATGTCCGGCCCAACAAATACTTATAATTAACTGTACAGTGCCCTAATCTTCCTCACAATTACTAATATACCCATTAGGCGTCAAATCCACTGTCGTTTTGACAGTGGGCCACCTGCTACAGTAACGGGCTCCCATTTTGGGCCAGCCCGATTTTAGTTTTTTTTTTTTAAATTTGTATTCACAAAGTAAGAGGGAATAAAAATATTACAAAAGTTTCGATTTATTCAGATAAAAAAAATACCCGCGGAAACATCTTCGATACCTAATAACTTTAAAATAATCGATATGGTCAAAAACGAACAACCCATTATATTAAAAAAAACCCATATAGCAAAAAAAAACAACACTTTAAACATGAGACCCAACACATAAGCCATATAAAAAAATTATTACTAAAAATATACACATTTGTCGACAAACTAGCCTAAAATTCGCATAAAATGTGGCCCAAAGTAAAAAAAAAAAAAAAAAAACTAGGGGACCAAAATTATTTGAATAATCTGGCGCCTAAAGTAATATAAAATACAATATCCAGGAAAAAATTAGCCAAAAAAAACAACCCAAAAATAGCCTAAAATCTGGCCCAAAGTAAAAAAATATACAAAACGGACCCTCACCTTTTAACTATTTACGATTTTCTTACGCAAAAATTCCCGTAAAAAAATTTACAGAACCGTCCCAAAAAAAGAAAATATTCGGGAAAAAATTAACCCGTCCCAACGCAAAAAAAAAATTCCCGAATCGTACAAAAAAAGGAAATATCCGGGAAAAAATTAGCCAAAAAAAAAACCCAAAAATAGCCTAAAATCTGGCCCAAAGTAAAAAAAAAATACAAAACGGACCCTCACTTTTTAACTATTTATGATTTTCTTACACAAAATTTCCCGTAAAAATTTTTACAAAAACGTCCCAAAAAAAATATTTGGGAAACAATTAGCCCGTCCCAACGCAATTTTTTTCCCCAAATCATACAAAAAAAGAAAATATTAAAAATTAGCCCCGTCATAACGCATCGGCAAAAAAAAACCCCGAAACGTAAAAAAAAATATTCGGGAAAAAATTAGCCCCGCCGCAACGCGCGAGTTCTTTTGCTTGTTAACCACAAACTCACACTTGCCGTCACCACTTTGTTTCATTTTTATCCACCCAAAACACAAACCAAGAAAACTACTATGGTCGTTGGTCCTTTTTTAATCTCGAATCACAAAAGGAACAACCTTGAATTTTGTATCTTTCTCTAACTCGTGGTTAGTTGTTTCGGCTTTAAATCTTGATAAAGGTGTCGGGTAAGTTTGTATATATCAAAGATCGATATTGGGTGAAGGTGTTGTTGGTTTAAAGGGTTTTGAGGTGGGAGGCAGTCAATATTTTGCAAGTTTCAGAGGGAGTAAGACCCGCTCCCCAAGTCTGATCCAATCAGATGTTTATATCTGACCCCACCTCTGACTGTCGAAAAAAAACAAACAACCACGACGTCTGACCGCGTCTGACATGTCAGATGTGGTTCAAATGTTTTTTGCAAAAACAAACACAGCCTTGAATGGACTTTTCTTCTTTATGCTTCAATCTCGGTCGTTATTTTTCACGTATTATCGCGTCATCGTTTCATTATATCTATATACTATATTTGGCATAAAACGCTGCCGTTTTGGCAGCGTTGCTACAGTAACCGGCCCAATGGGCTCCCAATTTGGGCCGGCCCATTTGGCAATTTTTTTTTTTTTTTGTAGGCAATGTAAAAAAAATCGCTCGGCATAAAATAGGAAAAAAAACTACAAAAATATTGACTTATTCAGATAAAATACTCGCAACATGAGGCCCAACACATAAGCCCATATAAAAAAACAAACTATTAAACATGAGACCGAAAAAATAAACCCGCACAAATAAAAAATAGAAAAGAATAAAAATAAAATTTTAACGCAAAAATTAACCCGCACTATTAAACATGAGACCGAAAAAATAAACCCGCACAAAATACAATTAAAAAACGCCCTGCAGTAACGCGCGATTCTCATTTAAAGCCCATGTTCCCATAAAATTATATTAAAAAAAACTCGTATAGCCAAAAAAAGAAACCTTTAAACATAAGCCCCACACATAAGCCCATATAAGAAAAAAAAACAAACTATTAAACATGAGACCGAAAAAATAAAACCGCACAAAATAAAAAAAATAATGCCTCGCGTAGAATAAAACGACGTATTTAGTTCCACACGCTAACAGTGCCCGGGTGACCCTTTGGCTCACCCAATTTGGGCCAGCCCATTTGGTTTTTTTTTTTTTTTTGTAGGCAATGTAAAAAAACCGCTCGACACAAAATAGAAAAAAAATACAAAAATATTGACTTATTAAGATAAAAAAATACCCGCGACATGAGGCCCAACACATAAGCCCATATATAAAAAAACAAACTATTAAACATGAGACCGAAAAAATAAACCCGCACAAAGAAAAAATAGAAAAGAATAAAATAAAATTTTAACGCAAAAATTAACCCGCACTATTAAACATGAGACCGAAAAAATAAACCCACACAGAATACAATAAAAAAACGCCATGTTCCCATAAAATTATATTAAAAAAAACCCGTATAGCCAAAAAAGAAACCTTTAAACATGAGCCCCACACATAAGCCCATATAAGAAAAAAAATAAACTATTAAACATGAGGACGAAAAAATAAAACCACACAAAATAAAAAAAAATAAAAAATAATAATGCCTCGCAACTAACGCGAAAAAATTAACGAACCCACAAACGCGCAGTAATCATGCTTGATATATATAAATATTTGGAATAAAACTACGATCTTTTGACGTAGTTGCAAACAGTACCGGGCCCATGTCTCATACCCGCTTTTTGGGCCGGCCCATTTGACCTTTTTTTACGTCGTTGCTAAAGTACCCCGGCCCATGGGCTCTCGACTTTGGGCCCGCCCGATTTGACTTTTTTTTTTTGGTTTTTTTTTCTATAGGCAACTTGAAAAAAAAAATGCTACGGACGCAAAATTGGAAACAAAATTACAATAACTTATATTTATTCATAGAAAAAAATTCCACGACATGAGACAAACTGAGACCAAACACATAAGCCCATATAAAAAAAAGAAACTATAGCACAAAATAAAAAATAAAATAAAAAATTGCTCAGCACAAAATAAGAAAAAAAATTACAAAAGTATTGATTTATTCAGATGAAAAAATACCTACGACATGACGCCCAACACATAAGACAAGAAAAAAAAGTCGCACAAAATACAAAAAGAAAAAAAAATTAACGCCTCGCATCAACGCGCGGGCAGTCATGCATAACACATATTTACCCAAATCTCATAAAAATCTATGATAAAATAAACACCGCCGCGCAGCAACGCGCGGGCAACTACGCTTGTTTCGTACTATAATGCAACTACGAAGTAAATCGGTACCAAATATCTTCAAAATAATATAATACAAAGCAATAATTATGAGATACTGATAACCAAAGATGATATTATTGATGTTATTAACGAGGGGATAATTACCCCGCGCGTTGCCGCGGGAGTTAAGTTTTTTGCATTGTTGTTGTGCAAGTTTCAGTTTGGTAAATATCAATAATGGTCTCATTTTATTCGTGGTCCAGAAGCATTTATGTCCGTATATTTTTTATTTAAAAAATTTATGTAAAAAAGTTGCGAATAAAAGAAACTTGAGGGGCCTTTTTTATTATTTTTTTAAAAATTTATGTAAAAAAGTCGTAAACAGTTAAAAGTTGAGGGTCCGTTTTGTAAAAAAAAAAAAATTTTTAGTTTGGGCCAAATTTTTTGCATTGTTGTTGTGCAAGTTTCGGTTTGGTAAATATCAATACTGGTCTCATTTTATTCGTGGTCCAGAAGCATTTCTGTCCGTATATTTTTTATTTAAAAAATTTATGTAAAAAAGTTGCGAATAAAAAAACTTGAGGGGCCTTTTTTATTATTTTTTTTAAATTTTATGTAAAAAAGTCGTAAACAGTTAAAAGTTGTGGGTCCGTTTTGTAAAAAAAAATTTTTTTAAAAAAAAGATGAGTACATTTAATTGACATTAAACCTAAGATTGGTACATTTTTATGCGATTGTCCCTTCATTAATTTTCCAAATATTAAAATAGTATTTTTGTTATTAAATTGTGTATTTGGGCATATATGGAATTTTGATGTTTTAAAAGGATATTGTCGTAATTATCAATGTTGCAAAAATCGCGAGTCGCTAGCCGGCCGGTCGACCACCCTGTAGCCTGTAATCGGTCTAGGCGCGATTAATCGGTGATTAATCGGTTTTGCTGATTTTATATATAAATTTCAAAGTTACTTGTATGAGATGGATACAACACTTTAAATACACTAAAATTAAATGAGTTCAAAGTTACATTGTTCAAAACATAGACATAGATAATAAAAGTTAACAGTTAACAATTCAAAGTCACATTGTAAAAAAAGATGTTTGACTTTCGTTGACCGATTTGACCGATTTTTATCCGATTTGACCGATTTTTGACCGATTTGACCGATTTTTTACCGATTTTTGAGCAGACCGATTTTTCACCCGATTTGCCTTATATTCCAAGGTGTATGGCCGAGTAGCGATTAATCGGCGATTACAAGGCCGCCTAGGCCGATTTTTGCAACATTGCTTTATTTACTGAGTTTCGCTCAAGAAGTAGTAAGACTTTCTTTATTCTTTGAAAAATTCTTGAAGATGACTCCATGAAGGTTAAGTCTTCATTTACTCTTAGGTGGCGTTTGATTCGTGAATTTGAAATTTTGAAATTTTAAAATTTCAGAATTTAAATACCTTCGCATGTTTTGTTGACAGAAATTCATAATATTTTGAAATATGTCATTATGTCTATTATTGCAACTTTTTTAGGGAGTGACACATAGGGGTGTCAAAAAAACCTGACCCGACCCCGATTAAACCTATTCGGGTCAGATTACTCAGGTCAAAACAAAATTATTCGGGTTCTTCGGGTCAACCAGAGTAATCCCAATTCTAAATAGGGTCGGGTATCGGGTTGAAATTTTTTGATAACTCGGGTTCGGGTGGACCCAAAAGACCCGAATAAATATATTTTTTTTTAATATAAAATTTATAAATATTCTACTTAAACGAGTAAAAAATCATTTTTATTACATTTTACTCATATTCGGGTTGACCTGAACGGACCCGACCCGAATTAATACGAACCGACTAACCTGAATTCAAATAGGGTCAGGTTCGGGTATGAAATTTTTAACCTTGACTCGACTTTGACTCGACCTGAATTGACCCGAACCGAACAACCCCACACCCAACTAACATCCCTGGTGATGGATTCCTTTTATTTAAAAAAACCAACAAGAAAAGTAAATTAAAGTTTTTTACTTTTTGGAGGCATTCAAATTCTCTCCATTTTGGCAATTGATTTTTAATTTCCTTCATTTAAGATACCAAACACAATATCTGAAGGAAATTAAAAATGCAAATTAGGGATGACAAAAAAACCCGAACCCAATGGGGAAATCCAAAACACGAAGTTTTTGGGGCGGGGTGGAGCATGCTTATCGGGTTACGGGGCGGGTTTCGGGCCATTAACGGGGATTCTTATCGGGTTCGGGGCGGGGACGGGGCATAACATCCCCAACCCGCCCCACCCTCCCCAAAACTATACATACATATCGATATATTATTTTCATATATTGTTATGCTAGTATTTACGTAATAAATCAATATTATCAAATTTTTGTAATCTTTGCAAGATTGCAAGTTGTGATTAATAAAAACTTTTTTGTGTAATGTTTTAAAAAGAAGTTTTGATTTTTTTTAACGTGGTTATAATTATTTATGTATAATTTCTTGAAAACTTATGAACGCTACTAATTATTATATTATTAGTGGGTTCTTGATTATTCATATTATTGCATGTAATCACATTTGTAAAAATATGGCATTAAAATAATAATAAACGGAGAACAGCGTGTATTTGGTGGAGCAATGCGCTCGTAAAGTCTCCCAGATAAGATCTCCAACGGTGATCGGAGCGGGTTTGGGGGAGCATCTCGCCCCAATGGAGCGCCCCGATAAGATCCCCATTGGAGATCGGGTCGGGTTTGAGGCGGGGTTTGCTAATCGGGTTTGGGGATGGAGAGTAGTCGCCCCGCCCCATTGCCATTCCTAATACAAATGCCATTAAATGCCTCTAATATACCCCAACCAAACGCACCTTCAAATCGATATTTTATGTTCAAATTGTAACAAGTCTAATGTATTGTGTTTCGACAAATTCATTTTTGTTTATCAGTTTGAAAAATATAAATACAAAATGGTGTTTACTTAGATTTATTGATATGTTCAATTGTGCTTTTTTGTTTTGCCAATTGATAACCAAAAATATAGTTCTGGGTAGAGGTGCAAAAAAATCGGTTAAAACCGGTTTCCGGTTATTAGAAAACCGGTTTTAAAATAACCGGTTTTTCTAATAACCGGTTTCGGTTTTTTCGGTTTTTCCGAAATCGGTTTTTTTCGGTTATAAATGTTCGGAATCGGTTTTTTTCGGTTATGAATTTTCGTTATCGGTTTTTTACCGGTTCGGTTGTTTTCGGTTATAAATGTTCGGAATCGGTTTTTATACCGGTTCGGTTTTTTTCGGAATTTAAAACTTCGAACATTTATTTAATAAACTTGTTAATTATCAAACATTTAATTAAACAATACACCGGAAACATTACCTAGGCCAAATTACAATTATAACTTTATTTGCAACGGAAACTTAACTAAAAAAATACAACCATAACTTTTATTTAAACAATACAATTATACAACTAAAAATATATAAATACTAATACATTTCGAGCTTCGGCATAGCCATCACCGGAAAACATATTAGTGTAAGAGAGATTAGTGGAAGCTTGTTGTGATTGTGAGTTTTCCATTATAGAGGGATTAGAGAAATTAGAGAGATTAAAGAGAGATTAGTGAGTGTTTTTGATGTGTTTTCAACCTCAACTCATTACATGTATTTATACTACCAATCCATGGCTTAAAATCATCAAAAAAAAAAAAAAAAACGGGTATAAACGGCTAGATGACCGTTTGATTTTTATTTTATTTTTAAAACCGAAGTTTAAAACCGGTTTTTTTTTTAAAATTGTAACGGCTAGTTGACTGTGAGTGTTGACCGGTTTTTTTAACCGGTTAAAACCGGTTTTTTTTTAAACGTATATATAAAAAAAATTGAAATAAAAAAAAACCGGATAAAACCGGGTTTAAAACCGGTAAAAGATCGGTGGCTTATTAAACCTGAAAACCGGTCTAACCGGTTCGGTTATTTTTAACCGGTTCGGTTAAATAAAAACCGGTTATTTTTAAAACCGGTTCCGGTTTTTTGGACCGGTTTTTAAAAAAACCGGTTTTTATTTGCATCTCTAGTTCTGGGCCATAAATTGGATCTAAAATAATGTAGCACAGTCACACATACAAGCCCATATACCAATAAACCCTAATTTCCCTAAACCTCTCTATATAACCATCAAACCCTAAAAACAAATCTCAACAGTCATTATATTTTATTTAGATTTAGATGTAATGTATATTTTTATTTGTTTTTTTCTAAAAGAAATGAAAACTAGTGATGAAAATCCTAAGGCTTGTTTCTCAGAAACATTCGCAGTGGCCGCCTAAGAACTTTCGCCTTCGCCAGGCTTGAGAGTTTATGCTTTTTTTGCTCCTTCCTTGGATGTCTGAAGTTTATATATATTTTTATAACCTATAGTTTTATATTTTTTAAGTAACATTTTTAATGATAGACTAGCTAGTACATAAAAAATGGTTTACTCAGTGATGATTATCATAGATGACGAGTCTGATATATCCATTCCATTCATTATGAAGACGAATCGAGGCATTTGTCTGAGAGTTAACCTAAAATTGGCCTATTACTTTTACGTTTTTTCACTTTTTTGTTATGTTTGTTTAAGTTTTTTAACAGTTAGGGGTGTTTGTTTCGGCTTATATATGAGCTTATTTGATTTCGGTTTATATAACATCAGGGCTGTCTTTATGGAGTGCAAGATGTGCGATTGCATAGGACCATCATTTGACGAGGGCCATCAAATTTCATCCACTTCTATTATTATATATATACAAGATATGATACTCGATTTTAATTAGTTCATACGCTACTCATACATAAGTATATTATGTGTGTGCTTAAGGCCCTCTTTGTGGTACGAAAGTGAGACGGCCCTGTATAACATAAGCCTCAATTTTCTGGCTTATATCGAGACTTATGGCCTATATAAATCCACAATTCTCGAAATAAGCCAAAAAATTAGAGCTCATGTTATATAAGCCGAAATAAAATAAGCTCACATAAAAGCCGAAATAAACACCCCCTTAATACTTCTGTTGGTCACATAATAAGTATCAACTTCTAATATGTACAAAAGTTTTAATAAAGTGCAAGGAAGTTTACAAAAATATGTTACTTAAAATCTTTTCCTTCTTAGCAACAAATATACATTTTAAAAAAAAAAAGAGTATTTGTTCTTCCAAATAAGAAGTATATGTAAAGGTATCAAAACTAATAAGAGTGTCGTTGCGTTTTGGGTTTGGCTGTCCGACCAGCCATTACCAAGGCATCACGCACCGTACCGGAGCTCGACTCATCGTGGTTCAGCTGGTATACCAGCTCACGTCATGAACATTTTAAAAAAAAAACAACTGTTGTTTTATTATATTTTGTTTTAGTGGGGCATGTGTAGAGTGTAGACTCATAACACCACTTTAATATGTGGATTGTGGTGTTATACGAAAGAGTGCTGATGTAACATCATTTTTGCCCATAGTATCACTCATAATTGTTTTTTAAAACCAACTGGGTTAGCTCAGTTGGCCCACCAATTTAGTGGTTGTAGGCCTCGCTTGAGACATGCGTCTACGCTTTTTTCTTATTGATTAATTATTAAACCGGTTCAAATTATTGATCCCTCCTTTTAAAATTATTATTCGTAGACAAGAAATACATATTTTAAAAAAATGCATTAGCTATTGCTTTGTTTTCTATGAAAGCAAAAAAAACAGTTTTACTTTTTAATAATTAATTAGTGTTTTCTTATATGTTTGTAAATAGTAATTTGAACTATAGGTAATATGGAAAGCTTAAACAAATCTAACTACTCCCTCCGTCCCATTTTTATTGT
This sequence comes from Tanacetum coccineum, assembly GCA_026074375.1. Classification (NCBI taxonomy): domain Eukaryota; kingdom Viridiplantae; phylum Streptophyta; class Magnoliopsida; order Asterales; family Asteraceae; genus Tanacetum; species Tanacetum coccineum. The sequence continues at coordinate 25,203 of BQNB010052080.1, forward strand.
CCACGTTTCCTTTTTGGGATGTCCCAATTTAATTGTCCACTACTAAAAATAGATAGGAAAATTTGATCAAGTTTACTATATTACTCTTGTTTGAAATTATTATTACAAACTTTAAAGAAGACTTTAATTAATTAGCTAAGGGTAAAACTGTCATTCTGTCAAAAAGTAAGAAAGAGAAAGCAGTAATAAATGCACATTTCTTAAACTGTGTATATTTTATCGGGGACCAATAATTTTAGGACGGAAGGAGTATTATTTTTAAAAATAAACAATTATTTTGAGACAATCAAAAAAGATATGTGAATAATAATTTTTGACCAGAGGCAGTATTAGTTAATAAACAAGCGCGATCTCAAGCTTCAAACATCATGCTCCATTAACAAAACATATTTATGCATAGTATAATTACATATCGTTTAAGTTTTGGGATAACAAGCAATTAAGGTACAATATAAACCAAATATGCTAAAAAAAGCCGAGCTCGAACTCAAACTTGCGTAATGCTAAACAAGTTGAGCTCGTGCTCGGGTCAGTGTTTACACCCCTGCATTCAATTATAGTAAGTATTTTTTATTAAACACATTTGCTCAAGTAATTAAACGAAATTATTCGCTTAAGTAAGATTGGGCTATTCACTTTTTGGTTGGGATGGCAATCGAGTCTTGTTCGGGTTTACGGCCTGGCGGATTAATATTACCTTTATCCAATCACGACTCAAATGTAAATCGTGTCAAGAAACTCAACGCTAATCCAGACCTGCATATCACGTGTTACTCGTTCTTTACTCGTGTCAGGTTCGTATTAATTTTTGTGTCGTGTAGAAAATTGTCACCTCTACTTTCGCTTTTAGATAGTTATCCTTTTTTATGTTTTTACATAAAGTCGGTTTTGAAATAACGAAAATAGAAATCATAGAAAATTTCTTTACAATTTCCTACAATACGCATGATATTCGAAACCCTTTTCTCTCTGGCGAAACATGGCTCCCATCAAGATCCCTAACTTCTCCCGATCTACTACCTTCCATCTGTAACGTACCTGCTAAGGCCCTGTTATCGTGAGTGTTATCACGTCGTGATGATCTCTCATAACGAAGTTTCTTATTGGTTTGTTTGCTTTGGAACCATAGGGATTGGTTTGATGTTTTAGAGTTCTTTCGTTGTATTTTGTTAGATCTGCCTTTTAGTTCTCTTTCATTCATTGGTGTTCTTCTTGCAAGCCCTAATTCGATTTAGTGTTTTTTTTCTAGGGTTTTGTTTTCTGTTTCTTGGATTTCAGTCTTATAGATCTAAGGAGGATCAAACCCAATCAATCTCTCAATCAAGTTTCGTTACTAACTTCCCTGATCAAGTTACGGCTCGCGATCTTTGAAATGCGTGTAATGATTATGGAGTCGTTGTGGATGTTTTCATTCCTTATAAGAAATCTAAAGCAGGTAAGCGATTTGCTTTCGTTCGGTTTATTAAGGTGGATAACATTGATCATCTTGTCACAAACTTGTGCACCATTTGGATTGGGCGCTTCCATCTTCATGCAAATGTTGCCCGTTTTCATAGAGAACGTAAACCTTCTGCTCCTTCCCACCTTTCTAATTCTAATGAGAGGAATTCACCAGGTTCTTTTGTCTCTATTCTTAAATCGGGGAAAAGAATAACGTCAGATCAGGTTCTTCCATCTTTGATTCTTGATGACTTGTGTATTTCGAATAGAAATTTTAGCTTGTCTCTTATGGGTAAAGTAAAAGATATCACAATCATGCCTAATCTATGCGTTATTCTGGAAAAGGAGGGTTTTCATAACTTGTCATTCACTTTTTTAGGAGGCTTATGGGTCTTTATTGAAACGGTCTCTACCTCTGCCAAGGAAAAACTTATTAATCAAACAGGTGCGGGGTTGTGGTTCTCCTCTCTGAAACCAGCTTGTAACTCTTTTGTTAGTGATGAGAGAATTGTTTGGATTTCTCTTGAAGGCTTGCCTCTAAAAGTGTGGACCCGTAATACATTTGCTAAAGTGGCATCTAAATGGGGTGACCTTGTTGAATGGGAGGATTTGGCTGAAAAATCTCTAATTTGTAAGTGTTTGTGTGTGAAAACTAAGCTCAACGAGATCATTGCTGAATGTTTTAAAGTCATTGTGAAAGGTTCAGTGCATTGGGTTCATGCAAAGGAAATGGAAGCCTGAGATCTGTTTATTTGTAATGATTCTTATGAAAGTGAGTCATCTGATGATGAAGAAGATGCTGAAGAGGAAGGGTCACTTTCTGGAGATAAAGTCACATCAAATAATGATGTTAAGAGGGTCTCTGAATCAAGTTGTATGCACAATAACGACTTACTTTATGGTAACAACCACAACAATATAATGCCTGACAAGAACAAAGTTCTATTCGAGTACCCTTTTAATTTATATGATATCCTGAATGTTGATGCAACATTGACTAGGATCTCCTTTATATTTTAATGATAACAAATAAACATTGGCAAAACATAAAATAACAAACGATAGCCAAAATTCGTAAAATCGAATTTACAAGTCGGTGACCCGTGGCCAGCGCGCCACATGCAAAATCCTTTTTACGGATTTTGCTTTGTCTTCTTTCCTCTTACCCGACACATGTGGAAACTTCAATAAATGAGCATTTAGGAACACTCCAAATGAAGGTTAGACTTAGAGAGGAGCAAAAACGAATCCTTTCATTTTTCAACAAAATGCTAACTCAAATCTTTTATCAAACGCCTCTAGCCAAGGCTGAAACTTCTTTCTAAACCTAGCCAGATCATGTTTTCAACATACCATTAAACGAAAGTATTCATTTGACCTTAATCAGGATTTACGTTGTTCCTAATCACTAACGGGTTTTACTCCCTTATTGGTCAAACTAAGTCAAATGTCACTTTGCGTAAATGCATCCTTTTCTGTTATGTGATATGATTTACTTGAGATTCTAAGCACTTAGCTTATTCGCATTAAGATGATTAGTGATCAAATCCATTATTGATTATCATGGATTAAAGTCTAAATGACTAATTGAGTTTGTATATTTGGAGGTTAATCATGCTTTGAGTTTTCTCACATCCTTACCTATAAATGTTTTACAAACTCACACATGTATTCCTCACATGTACAAGATGACTTACAAACTTCCACATTCCTCCAAACACCACTTCCATACCATACTTCTTACAACACATTCCTTCTAATCATTTGTTAATCTCTTTCCTAACAAATGATTAATTACCCTTTCTACACAATCCTACAACACATTCTTCCTAATCATTTATTTACTCTTTTTACCTAACAAATGATTATACCTTCCACACACTTTAAACACTCCTTTCTTAAACTATCTCATAATCACATTTGCACACTCTTATCTCTCTTATTGGCAATGTGATTATAAACTCAAATCAATTCTTTGATTTCACTATAAACATCATCACCTTTATACTTCTCATCTTCAAACCTTCTTTATTCTTAAACTCTTATTCACACAAACCTTCCTCAAATAATACCCACACATGACAACTCACATTCCCTTACACAATGTACCTTCCTTGTATTTGTTGTGCTTTTTGTTTCCTTCATTCCCAACATAGGCTCCTCCACATCACATTAAAACATTCTCCATCACATATCCACTATTCACCTTTTTCCTCACAAATCCATTTGAATTTTACACACATACATACTCTATCATCTTAGCTATTGATTACACCACTTCATCAATCCAACTTACCTCACTTTCTTCTCTTCCCTTGAATTGAAATTCAAATGGTAAATAAATACACTTCCCTCTACAAACAAACATAGTTCACTCTCTAAACAAACACATTCTCTATCCACCCTTGATCTTGCAACTTCACCTATCCAATTTATCTTTTCAACATCTCATCTCAACCCTCCATTTTAAACAAAATCAAGAGGCTCATTTTCATCCCATCACCATCAAATCATACCAACTCATGACAACTCATTCACAGCCCATTCTTATCCCTTTCTCTATTTCACACATGTGATCAATACATTTGAAATTCAAATTTCAAATCTTCCCCCATAACATCCACCTTTTCTCTCTAAGTTTGGAATATTCTAACAATATTCCCTTGTACCTTATCTAGCCTTTCAAACCATTAGTTAGATTCTAACTAAGCTAGTTACCATTTGAGGAATACCCAAAATATCCTTGTCCGGTTATTCTTTTCTATCTTTTCAATATCGGATAAGCAAAAGGCTTTTAAATACTTCACAAACGCTTTTATCAAATGGCTATTTTAGTTGGTTGACCTTGAGTATAAGAATGACCGAAAGGTCATAGCGTGAAGTACAATTAGGGGTTTAACAAGTGCGGGTATTTACAATGTCGAAGTCCTAAAGAAAACAATTTCAGGAATCTGGCGCGCTGGCCAATCGTTGACGCATGGGCAACGCAACACACTCGTTCCCAACTTTGGGACTTTTGGCCTATAAATATCCACCCTTGACATTTGTATTCCTCACCTCTTGCAAACATTTTTTTCCTCTCTTTTCTCTTCTTCTATCCTCTAAGTCTAACATCTAAGTGTTCTAAACTTCTCATCTCATCATTCTATTGAAGTGAGCACATCTCCGTAAGAGAGCCACACAAGTACCTAATCCATACTTGTGTATTTTGTTGAGGGTCTTTTTTCTCATACCCTTTCTTTAGAATCGAGTCTCTAGGTTAGGTTAAGACTTGGTTTAAATATCTATCTTTCAATCAATCGAGTTGTAAGGTAAGCTTCCAAGGGGAAGTCTTTATGGTTATAGGTTAAGTCAAATCACTTGTTCTTAGGGGTGGATTCTGAGGGCGAAATACCGTATGTAGTAACTCTTCTTAGTGAGCGATGATCTTTGTGCATATCGATGGAGTTAAATTGTAATACAGTTTGTAGTCCACCATAAGGATTATACTAGTATAGTATAGGTTTCTTGGATTCGTAACTGGATGTACGGAAGGACTAAACCTCATTCTCGAAACAATATATATCGTGGTGTCTTTCTCTCTCTCTATCTCTATCTACTTATTGATTCTTTGCTAAGTAGATCATCACACCACTTGAATTTTTCAAGACTTGAAGTTTTATAAACTTTGAAGAAATCAAGAAAACCGTATCACCCCCCCCCTCCCCCTCTACGGTTCTACATTGAACAAGAGAAAGGATAGTGGTGACGATTTGAAATATCCACCTGGTTTTACACCAAGTGTGATTAACATGGAGGAGGTGAACAAAAAGGAGCAAGGGGCTACAAGTAACGAGGTAAATGAGCATGTTAATTCTACTTCAAATAAGCTTGAAGTGTCTGTTCTCAAAGGAAAACTTTCATCAAATAACAGTGTTTGTTCAAAAAGGGTTCACACAGGCGGTTCAATATTGCAATTGATAGACGGGTTAGTTAAGGTAGGACAAACTATGAGCTACAATATGGAAGGGTGTATGAGGAACATTGAAGTCATTATCGGCCCACAAGGAGAATGCAACGTTGTCAAATGAATTTTTTGTCTTTAAACATTCAAGGACTTGGTCATAAGGCCAAAAAGGACGGGTAAAGGAGTTGTGCATGAAACATCATGTTAATTTTGTATCTCTTCAGGAAACTAAAATGGAGAGCATGGAGTTGGTTACTATTAAGACGTTGTGAGGTAATTCTTCTTTTGATTATGCTCTTAGTTCTTCGTTAGGCAAGTCATGGGGTATTTTACGTGTTTGGGATCCTACTTTGTTTATCTAAGATAACATTACCTCGTCTGATAATTTCTTGGTTGTTAGGGTACTTGGGTTCCTTCGTCTTCCAAACTCCTTTGTTAATACAAATAATGCTTAAAAACATTATTTATATTTTTGACCTCTCAACGTTTTGATAATAACAAAATGTAAAAACGTTTACAATAAAAATAAACGTTTACAAATTATTAAATGTAAAATTTTATTTCTAAGATTAGTGATCACTTAAGGTATGGACAAACAAAATAATTAAGCATAATTAGTGATCAAGAAAATATTTTTCTCTTAATCCTCACTTTTAATTCTACAAAAGTATTTTCTCAAAAATACATTTACAAAATATTTTCTAATTAAAATAAAAAGGTTTATTAAAAACTTAAAATTTGAAATTCAAATTTTCCCCCCAAAACGGAAGCTTCTATACCAGATACAACCTTCCTCACAAAAAGACAAAAAAGGGAGCGGAGTCTAGGCGGCAGCCCCCTTATATATAAAGGACCGTCGGTACTGCCCCAGAGAGCCGTTGGGGTTCCCTGCCTATAAATACTGCTCCATTCCCAGCATAAAAGAATTCCTCTTTGCACGAAATTTTTTAGTCTTTTCTTTCTCTCTTTAAACCTTCTTTCTCTCACTAAAACTCTTGATCACTAACATAGATCTTGTTTCAAGTGATCTAATCTCTTCTTCTCATCTCTTTCCTCCCATTCAAGTGCAAGAGAAGAACACTCGTATTTGTTAAGAAACGAAGTGTTAATTAGTGATCTCTCCTCTCTTCTTCTAAGTACCAAAACTCTATTGTATTTATCTTGTGTATTTGTGTGATTCAGATATTATGTAGATCCGATAGTGTAGATCTTGTGAGTGTGTATTTCTTGTGAAGTAGTAGATTGGTTCTAGATAAGATTAGGACTCGACATTTAGCTTAGTGTCAAAAAATAACGTAAGCGGCGTGTAAACGGTTTTCTCCGCCTAAAGGGAGCTTGTTGACATAGTGAAATCCTGAGTAGGATACTCGGGGAGTGGAGTAGGGCGAAGAGGTGCTTCGTAGCCGAACCACTATAAAATCTCGGTGCCTTGTTGTTTCTTTCCTTATCTCTTTACATTATTATTGTTGTTATTTAGTTTTCGTTTAGATAGTTATTGCTTGTTTCATATGTGAATGTGATTGGAACATATAACTCGGATCTATTCATTTGAAAATAAATTTTAAACTGTAAAACAACACGCTGTAAACTATTCAACCCCCCCCCCCCCTCTTCTGTTTCTTACAATTGGTATCAAGGTGCAAGGTCACTTAAGATTTTTAAAATATACTGTATTTTAAAGCTTGGATCGATTTATGGATTTCGACAAATATCTACAAGGGCAAACTATGCAAAGACTACCACTCTTTGAAAGCGATAGTTTTATTTATTGTAAAAATAGATTCGAGACATATGTTAAATCAAAAGATCTAGATCTTTGGCATGTTATTACCAATGGTCGATTTTTCAACCTAGTGTTACAAAAATCCGGAAACCAAATTAGCTGAGTTATCCATTTGAAAACAAACCGATGATCTAAAAAGAGTACTTGCGAAAAAATAAGAGCAAAAATGGTTATTTACAATGCTTTGCCAAGAACAATGACTTTGAAGAATTTCTGTGTAACACGGCATAATGAAATGTTGGAAAACTTTGTTAAACACCATAAAGGTAATAGCCAAGTCAAAGTTAATAAGATCGACCTTTTGGTTCAAAATACGAACAATTCGTCAGATTTCGACGACGAATCTATAGTAGTGATTTTGCTAAGATTTAATACTATTATCTACTAGTCTTTAAGCTCTTGTGAAGGGTTATTTAGTAGAACTACGTAAGGAAGTTTCTTAGAGCTCTACATCCTAAATGGAGAGCAAAGGTCACGACGATTGAAGAGTCGAAAGACTTAACGTCACTATCTCTTGATGAATTAATCGGGAACCTCAAAGTTCACGAAATGATCATCAAGAAAGATTCTGAAATAGTCAAAGCAAAAGTTGAAAGAAAATCTATTGCTTTAAAGGCTAAGAAAGAATCTAGTGATGAAGAGTGTTCGACTTCTGGTAGTGAAGACGAAGAGTACGCCATGGCGGTAAGAGACTTCAAGAAGTTCTTTAAAAGAAGAGGTAGATTCGTGAGACAACCTCGGAACGACAAAAAGACGTTCCAAAGAAGTCGTGATGACAAGAACGGTAAAGGTGATAGAAAATGCTTTAGATGTGGCGACCCAAATCATCTTATTGGAGAATGTCCAAAACTACATATGATAAGAACCAAAGAGCTTTTTTGCGGAGGCTCTTACGACGATAGCGGTGAGAAGATGATGAAAAGGTCAAAGATGAACGTGTATTTTAGTCACGCATCAAGTGAGGTATGTTTGAATAATCTTGCTTTCGTGATGAAAACTCATCAATTGTATGATATGCTTAAGACAACGACCTATGATAAGTTATGCAAAATGAGTCTAAAGATAATCACTAAAAACAAAAAGTTAAAAGCTACTAGAAATAGTCTAGAAAATGAGCTTAGAGAATTAAAAGATAAATTGTTCACACTCGAGAAAAACAAGGGAGTTGATCTCGATTGTGCAAAGTGTCATGTAATGAAAAACTCAAGGATGAATCTACTAGATTAAACAAATTTGAAAAGAGTACGCATTGCTTAAATGAAATGTTAAGTAATCAAAAACCTTTCGGTGATAAATTAGGTTTAGGGTTTAATTCATTTGAAGCATCATCTAGTGGAACTAAGGAAATAAAATTTGTAAAAGCTCAGAAAAAGGCGTCTCCTGATGGAGGTCTCATAAATATAGGCGCCCCCCTTAATGTTCCGGCGGCCCCCAAAATAAATATGAGACCGCCACTAGCAACGCCTAGATCTGAGAAAACTGTGTCTTTTCAAAAATCCATTTTGGGTTCTAGACCAAAACACATAATTGTAAACAATGTCAAAGTTCCCGTTGCTAGTGACAATGAAGTTAAACAATTTTATAAGCCATTGTCAAAACCCGGAGTTGGATTTTCTAAACCAAATTTTAGATCAAAAACTCCACCTCCTAGAAGAGTCAATAATAATTATTCTCGTCCTAAAACACCGCAACCAAAAAGACACGTTGGTCGACAAAACCAACCTCATGGCTTTCCCGTAAGTTGAAACAACTTTCCACGTCAAATTTACATGCCATAGGAAATGTGTCTTCCATTCTCACATCCCAACCAACTGCATCAAATGCAAGGGATGTTTGGCCCTAACAACTTTGGACCCGTGAGATATTGGGGACCAAATGTTTAAGTTATTGTCTTATATAAATAGATATGCCTTGGAGTCGACTTGGAGCCCAACGAATGGATTAAGGATAGCGAATGCTCTAAACATATGACGGGTAACCGAAAACTCTTCTCCACTTACAAGGCATACAATGGAGGTAATGTCATTTTTGGTAGTAATCTTCACGGTAACATCATTGGCAAAGGTACGATTTCTAATGACTCTCTCAAAATAGATAATGTATAACATGTTGATAACTTAGGATTTAATTTGCTAAGCATATGACAAATATGTGATAATAAGTGTAAAGTAACTTTCTCTGAACATGATAGTGAAATTACTAAGAACGGTAAAGTCATATGTAGAGGTATTAGGAAGAAAGGCTTACATGTGATGAAATTAGGAAATAAGCCTAAGGATCAAATTTGTCTAACTACGATTGATGAAAATTCCACCTTGTGGCATAGGAGATTATAACACGTAAATAGGCGTCTCATCCAATCGTTAGCCATTAAGGAATTAGTTAGAAACCTACCTAAGCTTAAGTTTGATCAATATTTTTGTGATGCTTATAAAATGGGAAAACAAGCTCACGCTAGTCACAAAGCTAAGAATGTAGTCTCAACAACTAGATGCTTAGAACTTCTTCATATGGATCTCTTCGGTCCATCCGCCGTACAGAGTTACGGAGGAAACCATTACACCCTAGTCATAGTAGAAGACTACTCTAGGTATACTTGGACTAGATTTCTTAAGGATAAAGCCGAAGCTTTCGATCAATTTAAAATATTTAGTAGGAAAATCCAAAACCAATTAGGTTGTTCAATAGTGTCAATAAGAACCGACCACGGTAGAGAGTTTGATAATGAGGTACAATTTGGAGAATTTTGTAATGCCAAAGGTATTACACATAACTTCTCGGCTCCACGCACTCCTCAATCAAATGGCGTGGTTGAAAGGAAAAATGGGACACTTCAGGAAATGAGTAGAACCATGTTGAATGAGCAATCGTTATCACAAAAGTTTTGGTGTAACGCCGTAGATACTTCAACATATATTCTCAACCGAATCCTAATTAGAGCCATTCTAGGAAAAACACCTTATGAAATCTTGAGAGGTAGGAAACCTACTCTTGACTATTTTAGAGTGTTTGGAAGCAAGTGCTTTATTTTAAACACTAAAGACTACCTTACCAAGTTTGACCCAAAGTCATACGAAGGTGTCTTTCTAGGTTACTTCCAAAATAGTAAAGTCTATATCATTCTTAATAAACATACTAGGAAAATCGAAGAATCACTCAACGTGAAATTCGATGAAACTCCTCCACCCTCTAAGACATCACCCTTGGTAGATGATGATCTAGATGAAGAAGAAGCTATTAGGGAAATCGAAAAGAAAAACCTAGAAAATATTGTTGAGGATGAAACATTAGAGATTGACGAAATAGTCAATATTAAGGAATCTAGGAACCATCCCTTAGAAAATGTTATAGGAAACCTCAACCAAAGAACCCTTAGATCACAAGCCCAAAACCAAAGTAACTTCTACTGTTTTATATCAACTATAGAACCTAAGAATATAAATGAAGCATTAGGAGATGAAAGTTGGATAGTCGCCATGCAATAAGAATTAAATCAATTCGTTGCTAACGACGTTTGGGAGCTAGTTCCGCAACCTAAGAATATGACAATTATAGGAACTAAGTGGGTGTTTAGAAATAAGTTAGATGAGAACGGTATTGTTTCTCGAAATAAGGCTAGGTTAGTTGCTCAAGGCTACAACCAACAAGAGGGCATCGATTATGATGAAACTTATGCCCCGGTTGCTAGACTTGAGTCCATTAGAATATTATTAGCTTATGCTTGCGCCTTAGATTTTAAATTATTCAAATGGATATAAAAAGTGTATTCCTGAACGGTTTTATCAATGAGGAGGTATACGTGGCACAACCTCCGGGATTCATTGATTTCGAAAAACCGGATCATGTTTATAAACTAAAGAAAGCTTTATATGGTCTTAAACAAGCACCCAAAGCTTGGTATGATAGATTAAAAGCTTTTCTTATTAAACATGAATATAAAATGGGAATGGTAGATAACACTCTTTTTACTAAGAAGAAAAGTTCAAATCTCATCATTGTTCAAATATATGTCGATGACATTATATTCGGTTCGACTTGTCAAGACATGTGTGATGAATTTGCCAAAATCATGCATGACGAGTTCGAGATGAGCATGATGGGTGAACTTAACTTCTTCCTTGGATTACAAATTAAACAAATGGAAGATGGTATATTCTTTAATCAATCTAAGTATATTAAAGAAATGCTTAAGAAATTTGGTCTAGAAGATTCTAAACCAATGAAAACCCCCATGTCCTCCGATACTAAACTCACGAAAGATGAAGAGTGTGAGTCGGTAGATAGTACCAAGTATCGAGGCATGATAGGTAGTTTATTATACCTAACGGCAAGTAGGCCCGATATCATGTTTAGTGTCTGCCTTTGTGCCCGCTTCCAAGAGGCTCCCAAAACCTCTCACCTTGAAGCGGTTAAGCGTATCTTCTAATACATTAAAGGCACTACGCACTTAGGATTATGGTATCCTAAGGGGGCAGACATAGAAACCGTAGTATATGCCGACTCTGATCATATGGAAGATTATGTGGACCGAAAGAGAACTAGCGATATTTGTACGTTAGTGGGATGTTGTTTGACATCTTGGTTCTCGAAGAAACAAACCGCTTTTGCTATATCCACTAGCAAAGCTGAATACGTAAGCGCCAGAAAGGCTTGCCAACAAGCACTATGGATGAAACAAGCTCTCATCGACTACGACGTATGACTCGATGACGTTCCCATCACGTGCGATAACAAAGGCGCGATTGACCTTAGCAAAAACCCGGTGCAACATTCTCGTACCAAACACATCGAAATACGCCACCACTTTCTTCGTGATAATGTCCAGAAAGGACATATCTCAATCGAAAAAGTGCCGTCCGTCGACAACATCGCCGACATTCTTACAAAACCCCTTAAACGTGAATCGTTTAACTATCTACGTCTTGGTTTAGGAATGATGGAACACATTCCATAAATCATCTTAGTCCGCTTCTCTTTCTTCTGTCTCAATTCTAGTCCGTGTTCCATTCCGTGTCGTGACAACTTAAATACTTCATCCGAAGTACTTTAAGCATATTTAATTCGCGAAATGCAAATTAAAATGTCACTCCTCTTCGTAAAATTTTTGTCAAAAACCAAGTTCAAAAACCCTTGACTGAGGGCGACCCCCATATAGGCACCCCCAATATATTTAGGACCGCCAGTAAATATGGGACCGCCACCAGCAAGTCACAAAATAGGACACTTAAACAAAAAGTTTTCAAAACAAAAAAACAAACACCCCCTTATCTGCTGCACTCGACAACACGACCCAAAACCACCAAAATCAAATTCAACATTAAACATCAATTGAAGATCAAATCAACACTAATAATCAATCCTAATATCACAAAGATCATCAATTGTACAGTCATTTCAGATATTTCTCTTTCAGATTTGAGTCTAGTTCATGCATGAACACCTAAAATTGAATTGGATCTCTCGGTGTTTTCTTTCAATTTTGTACAATTAAGAGTACTTTGATACATGGTATAACTATATTTACTACCCAGTGATATAGGGATTTGAATTTGTTTAGCTCTCAATTTATTGAGCTCGACAAGGATGCTCGGTTCACTCTACGATGGAGCGTCGGTCTGTAATTTAGTAATGTTGTAATAGGATTATATCGGAATCGGGCTAGATAGATTATCTAATTTTGTATTGTTTAGGGTTTAATCCCAAACAAAAACCGAGCCCGGGTCCTAGTTATATATTCCCGCGCGTCTACTGTTAAGTGTCGGAGGGGTATTGAAGGATTTTCATCTTGGAAAAAGTAAGTTGTTCAAATTATCTTAAAATTTCATTTTCTTTTTCTTAATTATCTCTACCTAGTTTCTCTCTCTAACAAACTCATCTCTCTTTCTCCCTTCTAGTCTCGATATCGTGGTCGATTGTGTTGAAGTGATAGTGTTATCGGGATCTTACATTATGGCATCAGAGCTACGTGTGGATTCGTGGTTGATTCTTTGTTGGTTAAACAAGATCCAAAATTCGTGTGTAAAATTGAAGAAAAAATCGAACCAGTATTATTGTTGAGCTTAGAATGTGTGAATGTTTTAGTTTGATGTAAGCCAAAGATTAGAATAAGGTAGCCTATTGTGCAAGAGAAATCAAGTTACAAAGGTCAATAAAAGGCGATTTTAGGCGATTTTGATGAAAAAACTCGTATATTTCGTCGTTGCGTTTTGACTTTCTGGCAAAGTTCATGTTGCGTTTTGACTCTCTTCTTGTTGCGTTTTGACTTTTTTCTTGGTTGCGTTTTGACATTGGTTGCGTTTTGGTTTAATGGTTTTGATTTGCCTGGTTGAGTTTGAAGACATATATTGCGGTTTGATTAAGGAATACTTTGGACCAATTTTTTTATTTTCATTGCGTTTTTGAACAAAAATTTCATTCGCGTTTTGGACCATTGCGTTTTGACATTGCGTTTTTAGAGCAATGTCGTTTTGACCAAATCTCAACCACTGCGTTTTGATAAAGTTCATTGCGTTTTGACCATTGCGTTTTGAGCATTGCGTTTTGACCAAATCTCAACCACTGCGTTTTGATAAAGTTCATTGCGTTTTGACCATTGCGTTTTGACCAAATCTCAACCACTGCGTTTTGGTGTCACTGCGTTTTGTGTGAAGAAAAGGGTTTCAGTAAAACAGCCATAACTTTTGATCCGTAAGTCCGTTTCAGGCCCGTGACCTCTCAAATCGAAGAGAAAAACGAGACGGATCACGCTGTAACCACCCTTTAGCTGGTTAAGGATTTCTTAAGGCCCAAAAAGCTCGTTTACTATGATTTATTGACATTTTTCAGTTTTTTGGAATTTGTGTTAGACTTGTTTTTGTTCTAGCTCACGGCCCATCTGTATTTTTAGGCCCGTTTCAGTTTGGTGAGCCTATTTAAACAAACAGCTTTAACCCTAGCCAGAAAATTATCTGTTTTTAGACAATTAAATCATTGGCCGCTGATTCCGAATCAAATCATTCACGGTTTTCTATTGATTTTGTAAAATCCCGTTAATTCATTTATCGGTTTTAATCATAGACGTGTAAAATCCCGTGAACGTGAATTGCTTACACAACCACAACTTCAATCACATCATATCCACTTAAGATCCAACAAAATTTTCACACTTCATAATTCACGATAAAATGGGAACAAAGGTTACTTCATCTTCGGGTTCAGTTTTAGAGGAACCAGAGATACAGAAACTGCAGATGCAAGCAAAGATTTTCAAAGAAAACTCCTTGAACAAATTAAATGCACTTAAATCAACCACTCAACTTCTCGAAAGACAGAGTATATTGTATCAACAAGCTTTTGCACAACTCTTTGGTGATAGTGTCAGAACCTTCAAGTTTCAGTTATCTCAACACATGAATAACTTAGAAACACTTCTCAATGCAGAAACACTTCACGAGATGGATTCCAAATCCGCTCTAAGTGTGATCAAAGTACAGTTTGAAAGGTTCATTAACTCTGACTTGTTAAAGCCTCTCGATATTTATTCAAGATCTTTTTCATCAGATCGAGAAGTAAGAGAAAACTTCAGAGATTACACTAAAATGACAGCTCAAACATTCAAGGAAACAATCATCCAGAACATGAACTCCATTGAGCAATGTATAATAGAAAGAGCAAGTCATGAGCAAGAGCTTAAGATGACGTTGAAAAAGTTGAGTGAAAGACAGTTGCAGATTCAACAGTGCAAGGTTCAAGAGGTTCAATCATCGGTTACAAGTTCAGGAGATGAAACAAGCAGTGGGATTGTATCAGAAGAAGAGATTGATAAGAAGGAATTGGAAGCACATTATGGTTTCATGGCAAAAATTCAGGAAGTCTTACCTGCAGAATCAAGTTCTACTGATCAGCCATTGGAACAGGTACAAAACCATGATGAAAATAATGTGTTTGCAAATGAAAGATGACATTCTGAGCAACCTGAATCCATTAATGACACATATGTTTTGGAGAAGGATGATAGCAATGTCACTCCTGATTCATTAAATATATGTAATAATGATAATCAGGTTGACCAAAATGCTGCAGAATGTGTTGATGAGCGTGCTGCGCTTTCTAATTTAATTGCAAATTTAGCTCTGATACCAATTGTAGGATCCCGTAACACTTCACTTCATAGAATCAAACACGAAATCGAACTACAAAGGAGAGAGAAAGAAGAGAGAGAATTGAGAGAGAAAGTGAAAAGATATTTTTAGATATTTTGAACAACTTTCTCTTTTCTAAATAGAAAATAGTTTATATACCCCGTCGCGT
>BQNB010052081.1:0-18015 GCA_026074375.1 Tanacetum coccineum
AATCCAGCATTGTCTTAAGCACTTTTCTGTAATTTTTCAGATTTTTTCAAATTAATTTAGTATTTTTAATCAATTTTTCTTTTTAAAACTGTTTTTAATTCATAAAAAAATATTAAAAAGTCAAAAAAATATAATTCTTTTTTTCAAAATTTTATTTTATCATTTAGCACCTAGGAAAATTAGATTTGCATTCGTAGGTTTAAAATTTCAAAATTTTGTTTTTTAAAGAACGGGATTTGACCCGTTCTCGTTTTTAGGTTTAAATCCCTCATTTGCTTTCGTTTTTAGGTTTTCCTTATTTATTTTTGCATTTTAATCCTAGAATTAGAAATCTCAACCTAAAAATCTTTAACCATTCCAAAACGCGATCACAAACGTTCTCGATTTTTAATTCACACCTCGTTGGGAAACGACCCGGGAGGTTTTGGATTTTGCTTTGGTTAAAAGCGAATCTTTTGAAAGCCTCTTGGAATACTTACCGTTGATTTAAATCCTTATATATATATATTTATATATATATATTTATATAATTAAAGGGTTGAATTTAACTACATCAATTTTTGGGCACTAAAAATGACTAACAGTAGTAATCAATACCAAGCAGTAGTAACAATGAAGAGCAGCATTAAAATGGTTGAGCAGTACTAACTTCATATACATGTTGCGAATCATAACCACAACATTGATATAATGATAAGAACAAGTGTACATTAAATCCAGGACCACCACCATGACAACATCACATCAGATCATCGAAACTCTAAGCAAGACGAAAACCCTAGCAGTAGTAACTCATAATTCTCGACATCAATTCCAATAACCCTACTGGGGTTCATCCTCAACACTAAGTGCAACTCCCCAAATCTAGTTAGAGTTTCATCCACAGCAACTGTAACATCATAGAGATCAGTATTAGGAGTACCATGAACTTCATTCTTTACGCTGACCTCACCTTCCTTATCCAAGCTAGTAATACCAAGGTGATCATCACCCACCTTAGTAGCAGGTTTGACATGGTTTGGTTCATTCGTATTACCAGCAGCAACTTCACGAATGACACCATCATCTTCTTCCCTATTTGTATCCACCATCAAGATCCTTGAATCTTGTAACCAAAAACCATACTTGTTGCTTTACCGAATTAGAGTTTGCTGAAAAACCTTAATGTCACCGAATTTTACCTGTGACCAAAAACATAAATGTTCAAAACCCTAGTTGGGGTTTTATCAATTCGAATCAGTAACTACAGCAACTAAACACCTTCATGTTGGAAACCTGTACGTCTTAACTTGAAAGAACAAGTTGGATCGATTCAAAACCCTTAAAAGTATAATCAAACTTGATGAAGAACTAATCATCAAAAATCAAAAACCTAAATCTATTTTCTTTCTTTTGTTCGATTGTAAAACCTTGTAGATCCTAGATTAAGAGCCACTTGGCTTTGATACCAATTGTGAAGATCGTTTAAGAACTCATCTAGGATCTATAATAACAAAGTTTGTTGATGCACATCAGAATTTAAACAAAGACAATGTTATTAACAAGGTTTACATTCACATAAGCCCTAATTCTATTTGATCATGATAGAACGTATCACCTAACTATAACAGGGATCAAAGACACCTTTAATCTTAGGGCTAAAACAATCTCAAGTGGTGAGATCGTTGGTGTTTTCCTAAAACGTGATTAAAACACATTAAACACCACAATTAAAATGTCTATGGATCTTTATATTTAGAGGTCCAATCTTGACATACAATGGAAATCTATTTGTATTAGGCGTATCTATATATTTCCTAATCTTGACTTTAATTTTTTAAGCATGTATTTAGATTTCCTTAAACTTCTAGAATTTAATAATGTCGAACTAGACCCTTTTGTTTCATTCTTTTGTATCATCAAATCAATAAATCCTAACAGTGCTTGAGTTATTTACTTTTACGCGTTCTTAAATTGTCATACAAGGATAGAAAGCACATGAGTAGATCCTTTGGTAGCAAAACTATAACTTTGCCTTAGCCTCTTAATTTTTACGATAAGCTTGCATGATAGTGCAAATTAAGGATGCTGCTCCGGTACATGATACCGATGCATATAACTAAACCATGCATAGGCATAGACAAAAATTTATAGAACTCCCTATGGTTACGTAAATCTGAATAAACAAGCTCTGCTCATAACGTATTGGTGTGTATGTGGTAAGGTATGGTCTCCTTTAAACAGTCAGGATGAGATAATCTTAATTGCCCACTCATAACTTTAAAGATAAATTAGGATAAGACCACCCTAGAACGAGTAGCCCGGGGGACAAGGGTCACCTCAAGGTAGATGTTGCCAACCAAGCACGGGCTGAACCAGACAAATGCTTCAGAGAAGCTGACATGTCGAAGGACACGTCATGTTTGGAGTCACCGGAAGAACTCTGGAGAAGCTAGTATGTCGAAGGACAGACCAGGTTCGGAGTCATCAGCCCCGTCCTGGCGCAGCAGTATCGGGAGACAGTCCTCAGGTCCGGAGGAGCCAACCTCCAAACCAAACAACCATAACCTCATAAGCGGGCTTGACTATTACCTTTCTTTCAAAATTATGAGAGAAAGTAAAGCCTTTAGAACAACCCTTGTTTAAATTATATGATGTGACCCTTTACCATGGAATAATCAAGTAACAACGGACGGCTCGCTACCTCCATATGAAATCGGTAAAATCTTAATATTATCCCTACTAGGTTACATTTGGTGGGAAGGCAGAGGGATAAGTGATCGTGAAAACATGCCCGCATTGCAAAAGAAAAAGGGAGGTGCTCGATTCCTCTTATTTTCTTGATAACCTCTCCGATGAATAGTTACATCGGATAGAGATGACAACACCAGACATGCAACACAGGTGCTACAAGTGATTGTCAAAACATGTAACTGGGTATGTTATGGGTAAGGATAAGTGAGACATAAATTAGTCCAATGTATGTGAAACTTAATGAGCTTCGAGGTTGGCTAAGCTATACTACGTCGCGAACTAAGGTAAGGAAACACAATACCGCGATTTAGTAAGTGGCAACTTACACGAAATTCTACTTTACATTACAGATTAGAAATTGTATGAGAAAATGTAAAAAAGCGCTGTTATCAAATGTTGAACACTGCTGTTACTAATGATGAGATATCACTAAAGAAGGTCGCTTCAGTAGAGGGACGCATCCTGGGCAGAGCTTAATAATGGCAAACACCTTAGGTTTGGATAATTGCGGCTTATGTGGTCACATAAATAATTGACATACGGATTGATAGTACTACCTTTGGTGAACAACCTATGCTAGACTTCTAATTAGCTGCTCTTTGGTAAATAAACCTAAAATCGGATAGAGATAGATAGCATTATAACGTGCAACACATGGTGCTGAACGTGCTTGTGCAAAGCTGAAACATGCGAGCAGAGAGACATAAAATATAATATTTAATCAAAAATGCCAGAGGCAAAATAACAAGAAATGGCTAGAAGATGATTCTAATTAGAAAGGGAAGACAACACACCTGATGAGAAAGAAGATTTGGAACTAGAAAAGCTCCTTAGAAGCTGGGTGAAGTCTCCCCACCAAACCGGGAATGACTATGATTTGACTCATCCTAGAAAAGATAGGTCCATCTCATCGCCCTTCGGAAAAGCACACTACTCCAAAAAAGGGAAAGAAGGAGCGAATGCAACCAAGATATGCCCTCATACAAGTCATGCATCGCCTCAACCATATCTAAAATCACCAAATATTCCAACAATACACGCTAACTAATCAACCCACCAAAACACCACTTCACACCCCAACCCCCATCATACCCACAGATTTCATACAAAAACACTAAACATTACATTTGTTAAAATTAAAATCCTCCTACATCTCATATGTACAAAACCTCACCATAATTACAACACAACAAAATTACATAAAAAAAATAAAACAATACTTTCTCTATCAATGACAACCTGCTCCTAATCCTCAGAGATCTCTTATACCATATTTAACACACCTTACTTAATGTCATATATCTCAATGTGTTTCACATACGATGTGCAACTCGCATAATGTGTGTCAAGCGAGTAGCTCCTGAGCACATTGATGTAATGTGTTTATCAAGTTATTGAACAGCCGTGTGAGATAATGAGACTATAAAAAGCCATAACTAGACTATTTGATGGTAATGTATGTGTGTTGTACGGGTCATAGGAGCACTTTGACGTATCTTGGGACATGATTGTGTTTATGTGGTCGTGTGTCATGGATAGATAGTGAGATGTGATCTGTTCGTTTGTGTAATAGAGTTGGTTAGTTATGAAGATACACGTTCAGATGTTGAGCGATGATGAATGACGTGACTAGTATGGGTCATCTCCTGCTGTGAATCATATATGTTAGTCAGAGATAGAAATACTGTGACGTGGATAAGCTAATCATTGCGCTGTTTTTCACTTTTTATTATTGTGTATGAAGGTAACCTGATATGGCGTGCCGACGCAGCTATGTGTCCAAGACTCAGAGAACTCTCAGAGGTTAGACCAGTGATAGAGATGCTCGACTTTATTTGTGTGAAGTCTTGTCTAATTTTCTCATCGATAATCTTGAATAAGATACTCTCTCGTGTTGAGGTTTCCAGTTCAGAGAAATTAGACTATGCTTGTGAGAATATAACTATCAACTATTGCAAGTCAATGCTTTAGCATCAAGATCGTTCGCCCTGGCTAAGATGGACTCCTAATCAGTGGATAGAAGAGTTTAGAGATGAAGCTACCTATGACCAGACATGTCTCTCACAAAGCACTCTCGAAAGAAGTTAGCTAGGTATGTAGTCTCTTCTCGCGTTCCTAGTCTAAATATTTTGAGGATACGGCATAGTACAGTTTGTGTAATTCTATAATGCGGCCATCGTGTGTGTTGTAACAATGAGCATTCGAAGTCTATTAGTGTAGACTATAGCATGCTATTCTAACTGCTATAGATGTAGAGTTCACTAGTAGCATGTGATGTTAGAAAGAATACTCGTTTTGTTGATCTCCTATTCAGGCAGTTAGTTTCACTTCTAGCACTCGCATAGTCAGATTGAGCGTGTCTGTGGTGTGTTGTGCTCTTCCGTCAGCTGACAGAGTGCTTTGTACGCAGAGGTGTATAGACGCGTGAGAAGGAGAGAAACTTAACTGGACTAAGAGAAGATGTTCCGTTTCGTCTATGGTATTGCACCGAACGATCTAAGCTACATAAGGATTCTGTATCGTAAACCTTGTCATGTGTTTAAGAGAACAGAGGAGGTCGTATACGTTCCGCGTGTTGATCACCTTAGAATATATGTTTTAGGTTTTGCTACTCGCATCGCAACTGGAGAAAGATATCATAGAAGATGATACTAATAGAGTCGCTAAGGTGCTGGGATCTTCTTCTTTATTGTGACGCTCAAGATATATACACAGTGCATTTCCCTGTGATTGTACTCGCAAATCAAATTTAGAACTAAGAGGTATCAGATATTAATGTTGTCTCAGGAGTGATATTCTTATAGACTCAGTAGACTTTATGTTGTGGTCATAAGAGACGAGTCGTACAGTATAGCAGAATAGGATATGTAAGTGTAGTCCCTCGTGTCTTGATAGAGATGAGAAGTGTTTTGTTGTGTAGGCTGATTGAAACGTGTAGAGAACGCTGCGTAATGGACTTCCCTTTTTTACATGTAGATGGACTCTCGCAAGTTGGTGGTTCCTTTGAATTAAAGTGTCTACGTGCTAGGACAACGAGGAGGACCAGAAGAACATTTGTTTGTGTTTGGGCTAGTATGCCGTGTCGTTAAGTATGTTTTTCAGACTGTTGTGGCTTGGAATTAAGGTATAGATAGCATTTTTATGCCATAGCCAGTTTACCACTTTATGAGGCTTTGCAAAGGAAGCAGAACTCATATGGAGTTAGTGATGATATGTCATAGAAAATATACATCATTTTCTGTAGGTGCTGATCAGGCGAACTATTTCTTTGTTAGCTAATATTGTTCCTTGCTTATCATCTCAAAAAAACTATACAATATATTAGCATCATAGAGTTGGCTAATGCTGATTAGATTATAATTAAGAACACATAATTACAATAAAGGCTATTTTTGTAAACAGAAATCAATGCCCACTCACAATTTTTGAACCATACCTCGTCATACAAGTTGAGTCTATCACCAACACTACCGTTAGGGATCTGGTTGTTATTACCATATTTTTGCAGATAACTCTTGACACCAGTCACTACTCCTTGAGCAATCCATGTCCTGGTACAAGATGGGGCTGCCCTGATGATGCTCTCTGCATAAATAATTAAACTTGGGTTAGTTTCTTTTGTAAACCACTTTTTGGTGGGCTTCCCTGATCTTTGCACCCTGAATTTTACCTCACTCTTTTGAGTTGTCAAATCTCAATTGTAAGTCAGAGGGGAGTGTATAATGCTTCCACATGTATTACACTTTACCCCAATTGAGGATTCTTTATACTAAGAGGGTTCAGCTAGTACTCCTCCTCTAATCCGAATAACACGATTGTGTCCTGAGGTAGAGTGATCATAGCTTTCACAGATTTCACACTCAGGGTAGTTTCTACAATCATCAGGTATGTGATCATTAAAACCACAGTGTGTGCATGGTGGGAAAGGCTTTGCCTTTGCTCTTAGGATCTGCTTGGAAGAAGATGCATATTGATAGGGCTAAGCCTTGTAGTTCTCACTTCTTTTTAGTGAAGCAATATACATCTCATGATCTGAGGTCCTATGATCCTCCCTTTTGCATATCATGCAGTAGAGAATCCTATAGCAATCATCAGTTGAATGATTGGTATAGTGACAGAGTTCACACTTAAGTTGTGGCTTTTGAATAGGCTTGGGCCTGAGTGATTTTGATGAGCCAGTACTCTGAACTTTGGGTTTAGAATCTTGACTTATTTTAGATGAATCAACTTATTTGGATGACTCAGCCTTTTGAATCTTTGAATTTGATTTGTGAGTCTTTTGGTCAGAGTTGACCTTTTCATCTATTAACATCTGAACAAGTTTAGTTAATTCATTTAATTTTGATTCTTGTTCAGTGTCTTTGACTTCAGTAGGAACTGAAGGTGTGGTTTGCTTAGATTCACTAACAGTGACAGTTCCTGAAACACTTTTGTTAGAAGAATCTTGTGTTTCAGGCTTTGTGTGTTTCATGATACCTAAGCCTGGTCTTTTTTTTAGAGAATGAGGTTGAAAGGTCAATGGCATTACCTCTGAGCTTGGTGAAGCTCCCTGAAGACTTTTTAGGGGAGGTAGTGGAGTAAGGAATTCAGCTTCAGAATCTTTGGATGATTTAGGGGTATTTGAAGTTTCAAGAGACATCTTGACTTTCAGGAACTAGAATTCTTCCAATATTAAAGTTTGGAAGTTTGCTGTCAGGATTGAGTCTCTCAACCCAGTATTTGGTTTTTGGAACCATTTCTTGGTCATACCCCATGGAAGCAGGAACAAAAAGATTTTCATTTTCATTCATTTTAGATGATGACTCAGTGAGTAATTCACCACCAAGAACTTTCTTCTTTTGGTGAGGAATTTGCTCACTGATGCATTGACTAACCTTTTTTGAGCTAGTTAGCCATTTTTCATTGATCTTTTTCTCCTCTTTGAGTTGTTCTTGAAGAGCATGATTTAACTTTGTAAGTTCAGTGTTTTGAATTTGAAAGGTGACAGCATCAAGCTTGGCTTGTATTAAGATTAGCAATTCATCTCTACACTTATTTAATTTAAAAACCATTTTGTTATACTTAGAAAGTAAGTTTAATCGTTGCTCTTCAATAAACTTAAGATCAATGTTGATATACATTAGGTAATTTTTCCAATCGGCATATTTATCCATAGAGAGAAGAGTGTTTACCTTTCTTATAGTGATGTCGACCCATTCACCATTACGAGCATGACTCTTTCCAACAGTGAGCTCATCATCAGCTAGAGCCATCAATACCTTGACCTGAGTAACTTCTTCCTCATCAGAAACCTCTTCCTCATCCCAATCAAAGGTTTCAGCGACTAAACCTTTGTTCATTGGTTGGAAGGTCTTTAGGTTCTGAGAACTTGAGGGACTTGCCTCAAGGAGTGCAAGCTTAGCCTTCATCTTCTTGTACTCAGCCTTGTAATCTTTCTGAAACTTTGGATCAGCTTGATTATTTGAGTTAGAAGAAGACTGAATAAGTTTTGGAGTAAACTTTGGTTGAAAGCCTTTAGACACTGATGAGTAATTATTCACTGGTGATTTGTAAGAAGGTTCAGACGTTTTAGAAAAGCAGTCTCTTGCAAAATGACCTTTGTTGCCACATTTGTAACATTCAATATTTTCATTTGCCTTTTGACGTGAGAAATTGTTTCTTCTTTTTATAAAACGTTTTGAGTTTGCCAATAGGGCTCTTTCATGATACTCAATATCTAAGTCTCTTAGATACTCCTCACTAGTCCTTTCATCTACTTCATCATCAGAATTTTCTTAGAAATCCTGAGTGACATTGTTAGAGAAGAAGGCAGTAGAAATTGGAGTGCTTGAGGGAATGGTGATGAGGGCCTTTTTGGTGTCAGAATACCTTCTTTAGATTAGGTTGTCTTCATAGACAAACCTTTCATAGATATCTGCAAGGTCAAGGGTCTGAGTATGATTGGCATTCCTCAGTCCCTGAGAGAAGGTTAGCTACTTCTCAGGGAGACTGTTCACGAAACCAACATTGATTTCGTGTTTAGAGAGGTTAACACCATCATTGGCAAGCTCATTGAGCAGGGTCTTATAACGGGTGTAGGTCTGTGAGATAATTTCAGTGGACTTTGCCCTGAAAGTTTGATACTCAAGTTTCAGATCCATGATCCTATTTTCCTTCTGAGGGACCTTCAAAGCTGTGAACCAAGTCAGTCTATGTTTCTTTCGCTGAAACACAACTAATAAAAGGTTCCATTATGTCATCTGGTAGACATTACATAATGATGCTTTTAAGGTGCTGGTCTTGAACGACTACCCTCCTCTCATCTGGAGTCCATTAGGACTCAGGCTTAACATCACCTTCAGCTGTTTTTGGCTGAAATGGACCATCCCTAATACATTTTAAGTAATAGGGTTCCATTCTCGCTAAGTAGCAAAACATTTGCTTTTTTCACTTATTAAATTTTCCCGGCTCTAGTTTAGTAGCAATAGCAGCATAGCTACCTCCCTTTTTGTCAACTAGCTGGCTTACATCATTTACTGCAGCCATCTAAGGATCTGGGTTTTAAAAACTTAAGTAAATTAGTGTTAAGTAAGTTTTACAAACCTGAGGCTCTGATACCACTTGTTGTTCCCATTTAGTTAGTGAACAATAACTATAAAGTTATCATTAATTAACTCATGACTAGCAAGTAAAGAAAATAGTTTTTTGTTTGAAAAGATTTTTATATGTAAGTATAGCTAGTAAGTAAAAGACATAAAAATAAATTTTCAATGTTTAACTCTTTTATTAAGAATTATACCCCATTGTATGCGGAACTACAATGGGGATTGAATGAAAATGTATGTGTGTGATTTCCTCACTAATAACTTTGCATAAACCTAAAGTGTTATGCAAAGTTAACTACTATGCTAACCAACTGAGCTTGCTCAGGGACTTAGTAGATTTGGAGGAGTAGATGTGTGTTTGTGAAAGTTATGACTTTTAATGCACAAACTTAACATCTACTCCATTACAAGAGTTCTATTTATACTACTTAGGTAGGGTCACACCTCTTGGGTGTTGAGCACTTATCTTAGATATGATAGGTTAGTACATGTGTACTGTTTTGTCCCTATTACAATATCTATTCTAAGTATGGGACAAATGCTCTTTCCAAGTTCAGTTCCTGACACTGAACTTGTCTTATACCCTCTTCAAGATAAGTTGACTTCTGGAGATAAGAGCTTGGACTTATATGCTTTTAAACTATCCCGCCTATTCTTCAGTCTTTTGTCTTTAGGTCTTCTAGTTGTTGGATATCATATAAGGCTCGGTGAGTCTATTGCCACAACTCACTGAACACATCACCTTCTTCTTTGGCTCAGGCTTTATTCACTGAGAACCGCCTCACTGAATACTAGAGTCTTTCTTGTAGACTCAGGCTGAGCATCTTGAAGGCAACTCACTGAGTGACTGTTCACTCAGTGATCTTGAATTGTTAAAGGATATTTACACTTAGGTTATTTTGTATTCAAATCCTAAGTGAAAGATCAGTAGGCAATGAAATTGGCTCAACACTTACACGGTTAAGTAGGATTGGACATCTTAATTTTTTAAATAGGTTCCATTACCCTTATTCGGTTTTGAAATTTTTGAATCATATAAGATATTTTGGATAACTAGAGAACATGTTTCTATAGATACTAAATGATAACATCTTGATATAAATCGAGACACTTTATGAGTTTTGAATAGAAAACGCAAATATCACCGCAAAAGTGGTAAAGGCAATAACTAGCATTATTTACCTAGTTGTTTGCTTTAACACACTAAAGGTGCTACACACCCTTGTAGTAAAGTAGGCCAATTAAGGAGGAATTGCATGCCAATTTTTCAAGTTAATGAATAGTATACATGGCTGGTCTATTTTCTGTAGAACTTGACACACTTCCATTGATATCTAAGTATATGCTTACTAGTCCATGCGACTCACATTAGAAATAATGTGTAGACATTCAAGACAAGAAAAGATAATAAATTGCTACTTGTTTTTCACTAGTGAAGAAACACTCACAATGTTTTCTGATCCAGTGGGAGCAATGCATTTTATGAACTAAGATGACATACTTGCAATGTTGTATAATTAAGTGGGAGCTATGAGCTTTTTACCTTATAGGCACCCTATTTTATTTATGTCCTGCCTTGAAATAATAAATCACTTTCCAAAATGTGTAACATCTTCATTTAGTAAGAATCGCCGCATAATATGTTATGAGATAACGTGTCGCTTCCTATAACGTTATCTATAAGATAGTTTTGCATGATTCATTATTAATCGATAGAGTTCTACATACACTAGCTATACTAGTATGATTTGAGCTTGACTTAGTCATATTCTATCTGTGACATTGCCATATTGTCCATACAAACAAACGAGCGTCATGTTGTTCTATGCATGATGTTGGGATATGTTCATATCGTAGTAAATAATTATACGACCGGAGATACGTGAGCCTATAAGGTCACACACGTATACACCGATATAATACCATTATAATGTAATTAATATATTTATAGTAACTATATTAATTATATTAGTTATCATTTCATGATTTACTTAACGGTGGTTAATTAGTCCGTTTGACGAATAATTAACGTAAGGTTATTTAATTAACATGTAATGGACAAGATAAACTTGTTCCCTAAGTAATTGTATTGTATTAGGGTTATCTTAAACACACCCTATAAAAAAACAATTGTGATATTTTTCCTCTTCTTTAACCCTAAACGATCGACTAACATAAACCCTAAAGGTTTTTTAGTTGATTTCAATATTAACAAGAAACCGTATGTTTTGTTTGTTTCATCATGAATTTAAAACTAGCATTCGGGTAGTAATCAATGACGTGTTGTGTGGACTAAATCCTTAAAGGTCATCTACTTTGATGACTTGTTGGTTTTGTGGGTTTTAGTAGGAACAAGTAAGTGTTCTTTGCTCTAATTGGCTACTCGATTCAATAAAAAAGGTTAGTAAGGTTTGTTATTTTATGTTAATCTAGTTGCATAATACGTGATCCTTTTAGAACGTTTTCTAGCTGTGTATACTCGTGTTTATAAGTGTTATTAGATGTTAAATCCCAACATGACCATTCTTCTTTGCTCGTATAATTTGGTGATGGTTGTGCATCACACTGTCAGGTGTCAGATGGTACATCTATAACCATTAGTGATAGTTGGGTAACAACGGTCCCTACATGAGTACACATAAGTAGGGGATAAGTTACCAGGCCAAGTGTGGCTTGGGTTTATAAGCATGTTGCCATCAGGTAGATGTTGATGAGCATTATGTTGGGATTGATTCGAGCGTGCTATTAGTGGGCTTGGGCCATTAATATTGATACAATATTTGTGAGAATGCTGATGTGTCAATGAGGTGGCAAAAAGTTGGTTTTAGCATGTTACCATACCTAGGGCTCTGGGTGCTCACTGTTAGTCGACATAATTTAATAGTGGGCGCCAAAGCCCACTTCTAGAATATTGTTTGTATCATTATTTAATGTACCATATCATCAATCATAAATAATCAGTTCATTCTCTCTAATCCGAACCCAATTTATGTTTACCCCATGGTCACACCTTTTCGTGTCGGGTCGAATCATCCGCCTGAGCGTCTTAATCTTCATATATCTACCATTTCCCCATTACCCAAATCCTATTATGAAGCCTTTAATGTTTCTAATTGGAAATATGCTATGTGTGATGAATATAATGCACTTAGTAAAAATAATACTTAGACACTTATGCCTCGACCCACGGAGGCGAATGTTATTCATTCCATGTGGTTGTTTCAGTATAAGCATTTAGCAGATGACACTCTTAGTCATTACAAAGCTTTTCTTGTAGCGAATGTAAGCACACAGTTATCTGGTATTGATTTTGATGAGACATTTAGCCCGACTGTTAAACTGGATACTATTCAGACTGAAGTTAGTCTTGCTACTTCTCGCCATTAGCCAGTTCATTAGCTTGATGTCAATAATGCTTTTTCTACATGGTGATTTTTCTGAGACAGTCTATATGCGTCAACCTTTGAGTTTTTAAGATCTCAACATCCTGGCTATGTTTGTTTACTGCAGTGCTCTCTTTATGGCCTTAAGCAGGCCTCACGGGCTTGGTTTTAGTGCTGTGCGGTATATATCACTCATGTTGTTTTTTCTCATAGCCGTTGTGACTCATCTTTATTTATTTATAGATAAGGGACAGACACTGCTTATATACTGTTATATGTTGATGATATTGTTTTAACTGCTTCTTCTGAGGTTTTGTTACAACGGCTTATTGCTTCATTGCATCAAGAGTTCTCCATGATTGGTCTTGGTTCGCTTAATTATTTTATAGGTATTTTGATTAAGTGTAATTTGCCATGGATGTTCTTATCTTAGCGTAAGTATATATTTGAGATTCTAGAGAGGGCTCATATGGTTCGTTGCAACTCGTGTCGGACACCTATTAATATTGAATCCAAGTTGGGGGCTGATGGTGATCTAGTATATGATCTGACATTATATCGTAGTCTTGCATGTGCTCTACAATATCTTATCTTTACTCGTCAGGATATT
The DNA here is from genome assembly GCA_026074375.1 of Tanacetum coccineum. Classification (NCBI taxonomy): domain Eukaryota; kingdom Viridiplantae; phylum Streptophyta; class Magnoliopsida; order Asterales; family Asteraceae; genus Tanacetum; species Tanacetum coccineum. Next base: position 13,311 of record BQNB010052081.1, read on the forward strand.
TCTTAAGCAGTGCAGCATGTTTGTCTTTATATGCATGATCTACGGGAACCTCATTTTCCGTCTCTTAGGGGGATTTTGCGTCATGTTTGTGGTACACTTGATAATGGGTTGCAGTCATATTCCTCCCCTACTACATCTTTAGTTGCTTACTGAGATGTGGATTGGGCTGGTTGCCCTACTACTAGGCATTCGACTTTAGGTTATTGTGTGTTTCTTGGCAACAACTTACTCTCTTGGTCCTCTAAGCGTCAACTGACGCTCTCTCAGTCTGGTGCCGAGGCAGAGTATCGTGGTGTTGTGAATATTGTTGTTAAGACTTGTTGGTTGATGAAACTATTACGTAAGCTGCACACTCCCTTATCTTCTACTACTTTGGTTTATTCTTATAATGTTAGTTTTTGTCCACTTGTCTTCTAATCCAGTTCAACATCAACGCATGAAGCAAATTGAGATAGATATTCACTTTGTTCGTGATTTGTTTGTTGCTGGTCAGGTTCGAGTTCTTCATGTACCATCTCGTTGTCAGTATGCGGACATCTTCACCAAGGCTTTGCCTTTAGCTTTGTTTGAAGAATTTTGGTACAAGCTTGAGATTTCGGTCTTCTTCCGCTCTAACTGCGAGGGAGTGTTAGTCGACATAATTTAATAATGGATCAAAGCTCACTTCTAGAATAGTCTTTGTATTATTATTTAATATACTATATCATCTTGTTGAAGTTTTCGGGTCAATTTCGCTTTTAGCCAAAAATTGATCCAAACCGAACCGTTCACACGCTTAAGTCATAATGAATCAATTCATTCTCTCGAATACTAACGAGCCATTGAGGACACATGACGTACACAATAGACAAAATGACATACTACTTAGGTTTAGCAATGTTGCAAAAGCATATTAGCTGCAGGTTGGAGTGTTGTTTCAGACCGTTAGCTCCATGATATCACTTTTTTTACTAAAAACGTTTAAGTAACTGGTGGAAAAAGGATATTGGAGAAATAGGTCATGGGTTCGATCCAAACTTCTAGCTAAAAAGTCATTGTAACACGTGCTCACTGCATAAGGCTATGTCCTTAAAGAATGTCGGTGAGCACCCAAAAGAAATGCTCGGAGTAGGGTTTCCCGACTTAAACTTTTTTGGAGGAGTAACTTATGCTGAACTAAAAATCGCATAAAAACTGTACAAACACAGTAATATTATTCTTTTACCAAATTTATGTGAACACAATGAAAACTTTTTCATAATCGTTTCTTAATTCAAAGTGGATATGTAATTTATTTGATTTAAGATACGCAAGTGCCCCATTATTAGTAAAACAAATTGATGCTAAAATATATTTACTTCTCCGTCACTAAGAAACAGTTACAACCTATCTTACAATAACATTACTTTAGATCATCTTCAACCATATATTTTGTAAAATCTTTGAATATGAAAGAAAAATAGCATCTTTTAGTTATATTTTTTCTGTTAAAAACATGTAATCTCCAACTATACACTCAAAACTTTTAACATTTTTATACTAAATAAAATTTATTTCACCCAATAATTATTTATATACATCATTTTGAGTATATACTTGCAATATTTAATGATTTAGAGAGTGAGTAATGATCTTTCATATGAAGAATTTTGAACAATGCTTCATAATTTTCTTTAAGTTTGAAACATGCTTGGAGATGATTTTTCATGCTTTATTTTAAAAATATGGAGAAAAATACAGTTTGAATAGTATGGTTGGAAACGAGGATGATACCGAATGAACAAAAGCAATGCACATGAAGGTAAAATTTTGACACACCCTGGTATGTGTTTAATTACACATACCTTTTACCTTTAAAAACGAGCTAAAATAACCAAAAACGGACTTAAAATGCCAAAAATATGCTTGTTTTGCTAATTGTGTTGTGCAGGAACGGATATCTAAGAAAAGGACGAAAAACGAAGCCAAACTCAACAAAACCGGACACGAATGGAAAAGCATGAAAAGAAAAGTCAATAGCCAAGCCCAAGAGTATAAAAGTCAACCCAAGTCAACCGCAATTCAACCCTTAAGCCAAGTAAGTCAAGAAAAACAGTTGTGACTAAACTTGTAAATCCCTAAACTTATTTTAAAAGAAGAAAAGAAAAAACTTGTGAGGGATCAAAACTGCCAAATGCCCAAAGTATTAACCACAAGGGCCATTTCTGCCAAGGCTCCAAAGTTATAACTCGCAAGGACCATGGGTGTAATAACTTTTATAACTCTCAAGGGGTGTTTCTGCCAAATCCCAAAAAAATCATTAACACAAGGACGTGTGATGCAACAAACATATACACCTTGGAGGACTAATTGTGTCAAACCCCCAAACACATCCCCTGCAACAATTAAAACCTAATTTTCCCGCCCTAGCTCAAAACCCCATTAAAGGTCACGGGATTTCTTCCTTTCTTTTACCCTGCAACCATAACTACACCTTGGGTAAACATCACCCCCCTCCTCCACTAAACTTTCCCAGCTACAAAAGTGCCAACTTGGCAATCCAAAAAAACCACCAATTCGAATCAAGGGTGTTGATTAACTTGTGTGGACACCAAGAAAGATTGAAGGCCAGGATTACATCTTTGTTTCACTCACACAACAAACACAAGACGTTTTTGTGTCTTCAAAGAAGCACACCAAGAAAAGAAGACAAGGGAGAGAAGCCCTAGCTCGTTTTAGCTATTTAAGAAAATGTAAGCCATTGTGGCAAGTGTGTAGTTTTTAGTGTTTAAAAAAATCTTAGTGTGTAATTTCTTTTCAGTTTTAAAACTTTTATGTACTTTCTTTTTTTAAGATTAATGAGAAGTGAGTTTGATGTGTTACTGTTTGTTTAATATCCTTAAGAGATTATAAGTCATATAAGCTATAAATACTTCTTTCAAACTGTTTTTAAAACTATTAATCAAAAATCTAGGAAAAATTCAAAAAAAATTCAAAAGACAAAGTTACTGTTGGATTAATCAAGCATTGGATGAATGAGCAATTTGGGATGGCTCATTGGGTTTGCTTAGTTTAAGCTTATTTATAAGCTTTGGGTAGGATTTTAGAGCTCATTAGGTTTCAAAAATCCTGTTTTGAGCAAAGGATTAAAGGTACATCTCTTTCAAATTTTGCTTAAAAAGTTACTGTAGCAATTGCTTATTAGCTTATTTTTAGCTTATTAATGTCTTGTGTGCTTATTTGTGTTCATTAATGCTTAAGTGTGCCTTCTAGTTACTTTTCATTTCATTTTCATGCACTTGATTAAAATCTGTCAATAAAATGCTTAATACTGTTCTAGCTTATTAGATTTAAAAAGTGCTTAATTGTTTTGCTTTTCATATCTTTATTGCTTAATATTGCTTACTTAGTAGTAGTCTTTAAAAAACTTAGGCTTAAAATAGTTCTTGAGTGTTTTAAAATCAGTTTTAAAATATAAAGGGGTGTTTGGGTTAAGTGTAAAAACGGGTCAAAACAAGTGTGGTATGGGTTGGGGTCATAAGTTAGTTTTAGCTTAAGTATTTGAGCTTGTTTAAGCCTGTTTTTCCAACATTTTTTCAGTCAAAACCTGTTTTTCAAGTGTTTGCAAGTACCTTTTGAAACTGTGGTTTTTAAAAAAAAGCTACAAGTGCTTATTTGGATAAGCACTTGGAATCTTGAGTTGTGGTTTTAAAAAGAGTGTCATTAGTGTGTTTAAAACAAGCTGTCAAAAATCCTTTGGTCATTTGACTTGTTGAGTCAAACCTGCCAAAATTTCAAGTGTCATTTTTATAAAAGCTAAAAGCCCTTTTTCATTCTCTAAAATCAGCAGGATTATTAGTGTTTTAGAAGCTTAAAATTTGTGCACAAGTTCTTTCCTTGGTGTTCTTTATCTGTTTTAACTTAGTTTTGTTAATTGAGCTTATTTGACAGCTTAAAATAAGCTGTCAAATTAAGCCCTTGTTTTATCTTAGTTTTCCCCTGGTGCTAAGGGGGTAACTTTAAGCCCACCCATCTAGCTTTTTAGTGAACTTAAGCCCTAGCTTTTGGCTTATCTTAAGAGCCCATAAGCTCTTTGATAAGCCCTCTTTGTTTCAGTCCTTAAAAAGCCCTTTTGATAGCTTATTTTTAAGCTCAAAGTAGCCCTCTTACTGTTTTTGCTTAGCTTAGTTTAAGGATTGCTCATTTTCATTCTAGCTTATTAAGTTTAACTCAGTTGCTTATTCTTGTCCTAAGTAGCTTATTTTGTTTGTGTAGTTAGTGTGTATGCTTATTTTTCTTATTTTCTTTGCTTATTTGAGTGCCAACAGTCAAGAAGCTTAGCCTCTTTTGCCTTTTAAGCTTTGTTAAGCTTCTGTCTTTTCAGTTTAAGCCCTTTTTTCCAGCTTATTTAGTTTATACATTTTAGTCCCTAGAGCTTATTTAGGCTAGCTTAGGAACCCTCTTAAGCTTATTCAGTTTAGACTTTAGCTTAAGTGTCCAAAAATGTCCAAGACTTAGCTTTTTTTTAGCCTTAAGCCCACTTTTAGCTTCTGTCACCTTAGAAGCCCATTTTAAGCTTATTCATAAGCTTTTAGAAAAAGTTGTAGTTTTGAAAGTTGTTAAGCTCATCAAGCTTAACAACTTTGGTTCACAAAGTTTTTCACAAAAAAAAGGGGAAGACAAGGGGTGACCCGGGTGAGCAAGACTCGAACCCGGGTCTCTACCCTCGATACATCCCCTCTTTATA
>BQNB010052082.1:8977-40658 GCA_026074375.1 Tanacetum coccineum
CATGACGCATCATTACGTAGATGTTACTCTGTAAATATTATATGGTTGTAACAAAACTTAAAATAAAAAAATTAGATTACTTATAACTATGTACCGTTATAATGACTCGGATGTACGTTATTGAGTTGATCGCGTTCTTGTTACATATATGAATCAGATTCGAATATGGTATTGGAGTCTACAAACGATGAGAATAGGATACAACCATGGGTGATGAAAACAACCGTTGTTTAACCGTCAAAAACATATTTAAATTAAAACATAGTTTTTTTCATAATCTTTGATTCCTTTTTAATTTTCTATACATGATTATTTTTGTTTTGTAAAAAATAATAAAATTTCAATAAAAAAGTTTAAACATAATTTTTGTAATTTACATAAGGTTATAAATAACGCGAGGCGTGACGTGACAGCATTACCAAACCTTAAGCCTTAGCGGTTTTGGCGAAACCTTTGCGTTTTTAAGGCGACAAAAAATACGAAAATATGTATATATTTATATCATATTTTATATATATCAAGTTTACAAAAAACGTTGTACATAATGAACAAAGTTAATGTGACACCCTAAAATTTTCGAGATTTCTTTTGCTTAAAAACTTGAAACATTTGACTTTGAACACGTGAAAACTTGATTTTAATCTAAAACCGAGAAGTGATCCTGCAAACTATAAAAACATCTTTGAACGCACAATAAATCTAGACTAAGTTTAGTCTACCTACATTTAGTACATTAGCATACTCATGATCATAGTTTATAAATCATATGCATTCAATTTTATAACTTTTACGTAAATCATATAAACTTGCATGATTTTACATGCATGCATGCATAACTTACCTAATACCTTCATCATCTTTTTACTAATACTTTAAACTATACATTCAAAAACTTCATTTTCCTCCTCTTTTAGTCACCAAAATCAGGAAACTCCAACATGTACTTTCCATATTGTAAACCCCACCATTCCTAAACCATGTAAAACTAAATCCTAGGAACCAACATAAGCCATGTCCCTTTAAAATGACTTCCCCCTCCCCTTAGGCTGCCAAAACCACGAATCAATACCCTTCCCCAACCCCATGCACACTCAAACTTCTATTTGTATGATACTATACACTATTTGCAACCTAAGCCACTTTTGACCATTTCATAACTTACACTATATATGGCACCGACTAGCCATTATTCTTCACACACTTAAACACATTTACACGCACTATATCTCAGCTCTCTTTCAAGTATTCAAGTAGTATTCAAGTGTTGGTTAAGGTTGTGATGCAGTCGTTGTAAACGCATAAAATTTTACAACTCCTTAGGTAGTGTACCTAACCGTTATAGTGTACTATAGGTAAGACTCGAGGGTTATTATCATTCTCTAGGGGAATAGGTTGGGAATGTTCGAACTAAATGTAACTAAGGTCTAAAGGTTGAAAGAAGATTATTTTTTGTATTTTTATATTTCTTAGAAATCAATTAAAATCTCTGGTTTGAAAGGGGTTTTGGTTTTAAGCCAATTAAACTAATAACTGAAATTAAATCTACACTAATGTGGGAACTCGTATAGGTAAATAAATGTGTTTACTTAATCCTTAGTTTTCTTCTCCTAATGCTATTGCCCGTCACCCTTGTGATGCGATGTGTAAGTATTTCCTAATTCATGAACGAATTACACGAACCCGTCATCTATGCAATATTCAGTTAAGGCAACGTACAAGTAAGGTAGTATGAAGACTATTACAAGGCACATAAGAGTACATTACATGCATTAAAACACATAAAAGGTGATCAACCTGATGCGGTCGTCGTAGGACTTCTACAAGAAGTTTTACAACTCCATAGGCAGAGCACCTAATCGTTGTAGTAGTAGTATGAGCAAGACTTGGGGGGTTGTTATTGTTCACTCGAGGAATAGGTTGGGAATGCTTGATCACGGTCTAACAGAATTCTAAGGGTTGAGGGAAGATTATTTTTGTATTTTATGAAAAGCAAGTAAATCATATAATTGAGAGGAGGTTTGGTTTTATCTATTAACTAAATTTAAATCTAAACTATTGGTGATAACAATAAGATAAAAGACTGTGTTTATTTAATCATGTATTACTCCCTAGATTGCTTCTCCTAGTGTTGTTGCCTTGTCACCCTTGTGATGATCTATGTAACTATTTCCTAAGTCATGAACGAATTACACGAACCTGCCGTCTACTTAGTATTCCGCTAGAGCAACACACACGTAAGGTAGTATGAAGACTATTACATGACCCCTAGGAGTACACTAAGTGCATGTGAAATATATTAAAAGTGGATCAACCATATTAGGGGGCAAGGTAGTATGAAGACTGTTACCCGATGGTATCCTTTCTACACAATCATGTTTCCCTAGACATATCAACAGCGATACAGACAAAAGCTGGTTTTCTAAGACCTAACGTGCACATCCATCACAAAAAGCAACACCACTAAGATCTACATTCTAGGTTTCATACAATCATAAATAAACACAATAGGAGGTTTAGCCAAGCATGTTAAAGGTAAAGCAAGAGCATAGATAGATCAAACAACACATAGACATATTGAATGATTAAGTAAACCTTACTTGATTAAAACATGAGTTGGAGGAAGTACAATAGGGTTTTTAGGCCCTAAATTCGTCCCTAACAGCTGCTAAACGAACTAGGGTTCGTACCCTCTTTTTATTCTAAAGTTACACACTCAAAACCCTAAATTCGGGTTTGTATATATAGGAAAAATGCTATGACGGCGTCGCATTATAATGTACTAAGTGAGTACATAATAAGTAGGCTAAGGCTCTTTGGGTGTAACGATTGGTTTAAGGGTAACAATGCTCTTCATTAATAGTCCGGATTAACCAGAAAATTACGAGAACCGTGAAAAAGGATAGGCTCGGAGGGTTGTACTAGGGTATCCTGCACTAAAGGTGAGTGCATGGCAAGGGTGTGGGATAGTTATATGATCGGTGTGACCATCATAACAATTACAGGTTTAAAAACATGGGTTAATCCTAATGCCTCTTATCAAGCAAATCCTAACACTTACTATGCGGTCTCGGGATGCATCACAAAAACAAGTTTTAGAATTTAATATGCTACCGGTACACTCTCATAATCCTAGAATAACCGATACCAATGTTTCAGAAAAGGCGACAAAACCACGCATACACATCCGTAATGACGGAATAGACACACATGATTGCTCACTCCTTAACTCGAACAAGCTAAAGGTATAATATCTAAGGGCGAACCTCACATTGTGGGGGTGGAATTTTGAGGGTTTTTGTGCTAGTCATAAAAATTCCTATCCATGGGACGCTAATAATACTGGTTTTCGTTGGTATGTGTCGTAAAAAAAATTAAATTTTGGTAAAAATCACCCTTTTATGCTATGTTTCGATATATTACCCATCTTTTTAAGGACAAAGCAAATGGCAAATGAAAGAATAGTTTCTAAGGCTTATTTTCCCCTACACTTAAGTTGAACATTGTCCCCAATGTTCTTCTCAAAACTGTATACACTAATAAAAGACTCGACTTAGCAACCCATGTCGAAAAACAAAAAAAAAAAAAACTCAAGTAAATAATTAACTGGGTTTACAAATTTATAACAATAATATACTAAAAACGAGTACATACAAGGAAGGCTAAGGCGATTTGGGTGTAACATTTTGGTAAGGGTGTAAAGAATGTTCTTCATTAATAATTCAGAATCCATCAGAAAATTATGAGAACCGCAAAAAGGATGGGCTCGGAGGGGTGTACTAGGGGTATCTTGCACTAAAAATGAGTGCATAGCAAGGGTCTAGGGATAGTTATATGATCGGGGAGACCATAATAACAAATACAGGTTTAAAACATGGTTTATCCTAATGCCTCTTATCATTTAGTAAATCTTAATCACACGAATCCGATCTCAACTGTGCTGTCTCAGGATGACATTCACAAAAACCCGTTCTAGAATTTAATAATACTACCACCGAGCACACTCATTATAATATTAAAAACCGATCCAATCGCCCAAAAAAAGCTCAAAACCACATATGCACGATCAAATCCATGAACACACATGATTGCTCATTCCTTAACTCGAGCAAGCTAAAGGTAAAACTATCTTAAGCACCAAAGATGGGTGCTTGAATTCCTAAAGATCTGGCGAACCTCACATTTTTAGGGTGGAATTTTTTTGAGTGGTAGGGTTTTTGTGCTAGTCATAAATTAATCAAACAACACATAGACATATTGAAAGATTAAAGGATAAAGAACTTCACTTGATTAAAACATGGAGTAATTGGTGGATACAAAAGGGTTTGAGAACCCTGAAAATGACCTAAAAGCTGATAAAAACCAGCTCCCTGAGATACCCTACGACTTCTCCCAAGTTCCACTCTTTAAAACCCTAAAACTGAGTTTGTATATATAATAAATCAGCCGCGACAACGTCGCTTTAAAGTCATGACGTTGTCTCCCCGCCAAATCTTCTAGGGCTTCTTTAAGTCGGTTAAGTCCTGATGCCGTTGCCAAATTCCTGACGATGTCACTTGATCTACCTAACGCCGTCGCAAGGAATTGTGATGTCATCTCCAAGGTCTGTATTCCCTTTTTTTCATCGACTTTGGTGTAGAGTTGTAATCTCGTCCGTTTCTTCCTTAAATGAGCCCAAGTCACGTGTATTTCCTCTAAGTGCTAAAGGTACACAAAGAAACGATTAAGCATGTATTTTAGTTATATTTGCATAATTTATAGAGTTAAATGACCCCGAAAAAGTGTATAAAATGACACCTCATCAAATACCCATACACTTAGAATTTGCTTGTCCTCAAGCAAATGGGCTTTTCTACCTAGTTCATAACAATATCAGGGCATTTAACTTACTCTTTAAAGGTAATTTATGACACAACCTACTAGACCTCGTAATTAAAAGCACAAAAATTATATACTAGCACCTCATATAAGTGTTTGGATTATCTCTTTCTCTCGTGTGTATAATGAATTATAACAATATGGAAAACGGAAAATTAACACTCATTACTTGTCATAGCATATGAATTACCATATGCTTGGTAAAGGATCAAACATCTACCGCTGTGGCGTAAACACCTAGGAATTACTATCAAAGAGGTCTTTAAAGGGTTGTGATGTATGGGTGTAAGTTAAATGGAAACGAAAACGGATGAGAAATATTTGGGTGACTTTGGGGTGGATTTGGGGGGTGGTGAGGTAATTAATATACAAGAATACATGCGAAGGCGTTGCTAAACCAAGACTCGACCACACTAGGACTAAGATATACAAACTCTACATCAAACTCTTTCTTTTTCTTTTCTGACTCTTTCTTGACATAAAAACATAAACATAAGCAAGATGGCAACCGTACATTTTTTTCTTCCTTATATATATTCTATTGATTATATTATCATTATATATATATATTATATATATATATATATATTTATATATATATTTATATATATATATTTAATTGGATGTTTTTTCGATTGGTTTTTCTCTTTTTTTTCTGTTCACTTTTGCCATGGTATCTTGGAAAATAATAATACTGAATTGGGGTTTATAAACGTGACACATACACTTGAGTTTTAAAATAGCAATAACATTAATTAATCTTAATGAACCCGAATTGAAAGGATCAACAACAAATGGAGTGCATTTAGCACATATAGGGCGTAACACGCTTTGACTTTTTTCCCCATTTTTCCATAAATAATAAACTACCATGAAATCCCAATCATCCCAAAATTTGTATACATAATAAAAGATCAACTTAGCAAACCATGATTATTCTAAATAATTATCTGGGTTTACACATGTGATATAACCACTAATTACTAAAAACGAGTACATTAAAAGGAGAGGCGAAGGTGATTTGGGTTTGTAACAATTTTTGGTGGTGGGGTAAACATGTCTTATTAATAATGCAGAAGAATCCATTGAAAAAAATTTACCAGAACCGCAAAAAGGATAGGTTTGGAGGGGTATACTAGGGGTATCTTGCCTAATAAATGAGTGCATGGCAAGGGTGTGGGGATAGTTATATGACCGAGGAGACCATAATAACAAATACAAGTTTAAAACAGGGTTTATCCTTGTGCCTCTTATCATTTAGCAAATCCTAATCACACGAATGCGATCTCACTAAGCACTCTCGGGATGCATCACAAAAACAAGTTCTAGAATTTAATATAACACTCTCATATAATTTTAAACTGATACCAATGCTCCAGAAAAAGCGATAAAACCACATAGTGCACGATCAAATCCATGAACGCGACACATGCGATTGCTCATTACTTAACTCGAACAAGCTAAAGGTAAAACTATCTTAAGCACCAAATATGGGTGCTTGAATTTCTAAAGATCTAGGGGGCGACCTCACATTTTTGGGATGGAATTTTTTTGAGTGGTAGGGTTTTTGTGCTAGTCATATAATTCCTATTTATGAGATGCTATTAATACTCAGTTTTCATCGGTATGTGACATAATTTTTTTAGATTTAGGTTAAAATTACCTTCTATGCTACGTTTCAGTATATTACTCATCTTTTAAGGACAAAGCAAAGGCAAATGAAGAAATAGTTTCTAAGGCTTTTTCCCCATACACTTATTTTGAACATTGTCCCCAATGTTCTTAAAAGTACCCAAAAAACGAATAAAGGGAAAGAAAAGGCAAAAGAAACTAGTACTCCTCTGGTTTTGCTTAATAAATGGAGAAGAAACAAATGATCCCGGCTAAATCGTCATCCAAGAATTGTCCACCTGAAACTTCCTAAGAACTTCTGGGCTTCTCCTCATCAAATATAACCTGCAAATCAAAGACAAGAAACAACTACACTGAGCGTAAAATCGGCGGGATACTAATATACAATGTAATTGTTTAGGCTTTTGACACTATGAAAGCAATAAAGATAGGATGAATGTACTAATGTAATCGTGGTTTTCTGCAAGTTTTAGGAAAATTACAAATTTTGGAATTTATACAAAACTAATTTTCAAGAATTAAAAAAAATACAAATTTTACTGAAGTTGGGCTGGCGACGCCGTCAGGATTAATCTAACGCCGTCTTTAGAGCCTGTATATAAAAAAAAATTCGTTTCTTGGAAAAATTTCTGCACACAAATCCTATTAGTTATTTCCAGGGTAAAGTTTTTCGGATAAACCCCTTGGGAACGATAGTTTAGTACAATCAGATGACTTAGACATGACCAAAGACTGGCGAATTAATATTCGTTTTGCTTTTTGAAAAAGGTTCGTAGAAATCTGGATATTTCTTTACAATTTAATTTATGTAAAATACCTTTGATTGCAATTAAGACGAGGTTAAAAACAAAAATAAAGCATGATTACAAAATTATTTTCAAACAATTAAAATAAACAATAAAGAATAAAAACACATGATACACCTAATATGCAAGAATTAAAATATTAGGTTGCCTCCAAATAAGCGATTGTTTTTGTTCGAGTCACGAGCCTGACTCTACCCTTATTTAACAAATAAAGGAAAGGGTTCCCTTACACTTAAGGTCAAGTGCGGGTGATAGTAACGGTACACACCATTGTGGTGAGAAGGATCCATATGTTGAAAAAATGGTCGTTGAATTATATGCTCCAATTGGTGTGTTTCTTTAATCCTACCCTTTTCTAACTCTTTTGGTTCCATGGGTAAATTAAGTCCTCCCAAGAAATCATTTTCTATCACCTCCAAATCAGAAAAATCGACACCTAGGAATCCACTTTGTCCTAATAAACCCGATTTAAACCCATAATGTTTCTTAGGGTCATCTAGGCATGTGTGATAATAGCAATACACATCCCTAGGGTAGAAAGATGTTGCGTGAGGTGAAGGCGGTGTATGAATGGTTAAGTGATCAACTACCTTCATCCTAAAACTTTCTGGACTATTTGGTTTGATGGGTGGTTCGGGGCCTCTTTCTTCTCCTAGACTTACATCTAAGGATGGACAATTACGTAAGGGCTTTGGTTGAGGCTCCAGTTCATCAAAACTAGGAACTTCCCTAGAACTAAGAGGAATGTCATGATTACAAGTATTCAAGCCTAAATCCTTTAGTTGTGTTTCGTCTAAAGGTTCTACTTTCATCGATATTCCTAAAGTCTCTTCTACTTTTTCCAGGTAGGTCAAGGACGGTATGTATACCTCAAATGATGAGAGGACTTGTGGGGTACTTTGTGGGCTCGGATTTCCTATCTCATCCTCCATCTTATCTAGATTACCTATAGGCTCATCATATGTATCATTAGAACCTAACCATGACATGCACCTAGATATCTTAACCATAACTATCTCACTAATAGCTTTAAAAGGTTTGTCAACTATTTTTGTCCATTGGGAAAAATGCTCTATGGTTTCCCATGCATTTTTAGCCTTAATTCGCCTAAGGTCCACCATCTGCAGCAAAGTTAAGGTCATTTGGGTGTATGTTAAGTGGCTGACATAATTTATAAAAAGATTTGAATCTAAGGTCCAATAAATCGAGGATTATGGCGCGGGACTTTTGAATTAGTCTTTCGTTTTAGTTACGAGTCCCACGATTGTGAGAAATTCATCTTGATGTAGTTCTTGGAACCCACCCATCAAGGTATATCTTTGGAATGGGAAGGTTATGTTTTGTGGTGGGTTTTGAAAAGGTGTGGTTGGTGGTCTTTCATACATCATGATGGTGAATGAAAGAGTTATAAACAAAAGACAAAAAAAAAGATAGACTACAAAAAAGCTAATTGACAGAAATTTAAAATATCACTTGATAGGAATCAAGCGAGTAGACCCGAGCTAAATAAAATTCGGAACCTATACTATTCTCTCAGCGACCCGAAAAACTTTGATGAGGGTTGTGAAACTCTCAATAAGTTTTACAACTCCTCAGGCAGTGTACCTAACCGTTGTAGTGTAGTATAGGCAAGACATGAGGGTTGTTATCGTTCTCTAGGGGAATAGCGTGTGAAGGTTCGAACTAAATGTAACTAAGGTCTACAGGTTGAAAGAAGGATATTTTTGTATTTTTATATTTTATGAAAGCAATTTAAATCTCAGGTTTGAAGAGGGTTTGTTCAAAACTAATTATCTACTAATTAAACTAATCTAATGTGGAGAATTTGTATGATAAAATAGAAGTGTTTACTTAATCATGCATGACCCTTAGTATGCTTCTCCTAACTCTATTGCCTTGTCACACTTGTGATGTATGTGTAAGTATTTCAGAAAAGCATGACGAATTACACGAAAACGTCGTCTACGTGATACCTTGCTAAGGAAACGCACAAGTAAGGTAGTATGAAGACTGTTACAAGGCCCTTAGGGAGATAGATACGTATTAAAATACTTAAAGGGGATCATCCATAGATGGGTAAGATAGTATGAATAATATTACCGATAGAATCCTTTCTACACAATCATGCCGCTCTAGATCTTTGATATACTTAAGTAACTAGGGTTCTAGAGTCTAAACATACACACACATCAATCAAGAAGCAATATTATTAGGATCTACATACCAATTCACTTGCAATCATAAGCAAACACTAATGAGATCTAGCCTAGCATGTTAAAGATAAGCAAATCACAATAACCAATCAAACAATAAGACATATTGAAAGATTAAAGGATAAAAGAACTTTACTATATTGAAACAAGCAAGTAAAGAAGGTAAAAAAGGGTTGGGAAACCCTAAAATACTCCCAAAGCCAGCTATAATTCGTTCTCTACCAAACTCCACTCCTAATATGCTCTATAAAACCTAAATTCGAGTTTGTATTTATAAGAAAAGGAACCACGACGGCGTCGCAAGTAATCCTGACGCCGTCCCACCAAGAATCTTCTAGGGTTTCTTTATGACGGCTACAGTCGAGACGCCGTCACTCATTCTTCTGACGCGGTCGCTTGATCATCCAGATGGCGTCGCAAGTAATCCTGACGCCGTTTCCACCTTTTGTAAGCAATTCTTAAAGCCTTCGTTGTGTAAAGTTGCACTCTTGTCTCGTTTCTTCTAAAATAGAGCCCAAGTCATGTATATTTTCTCCAAATGTATTCCAAGTGCTAAAAATACAAAAAGAAACAATTAAGCATATATTTTAAGCATTTTTGCATGATTATAGAGGTTAAATGACCCCGAAAAAGTGTATAAAATTACACCTCATCAGTAATCACGATCATAAATGGGAGAGGGGTCCAAAAAGTAAATACCAAGTTTTAATACTAGTGTGCTTAATCGCTTATTCTCCAGCAGTATTTACCATATCGTTCCCTACTGCACTTCTTTGTGATTTTCACACTGTTTCGATGGCTCACCCACATGAACACCAGGTATCTCACACGTCCGTCCACAGCCATCAACTAGCTTGTCAACCCTTAATTTTCCACCATCTTCTACCACTGGCCTGCAAACACAAATGCGCGCTGGCCCACCATAGTGCGGGTCAGATTAACCTTCCATGGAGGGTCAGATAAACCAACAATCGACAAAAAAGATATGTCCTTCATGGCTGCAACTGTGCTAAGTTGCCCCACCAAGATGCAGATAATCTTAGTTTTGTCAAAACAGCGTATACTCATCACAGTCACCACACGGAAGGAAACCAAACACATATAATAAAAAGGGCCAGTTCAATAAGTGTGGTAGCAATCACATAATGCTGTCATGCCTAAATATTCAAATTTATCATTTCCAATTTTCAAAAGTCTGAATACAAATCCAAACAAAGGTAGCAAGGCGCTATGGTTGCAGCAGCAAATTCTTGATGCCCCGCCAAGATACGGTTCGCTATTACGACCCGCCATAGCTGCAAACAGGAACTTGTGATGTTCAAAGTACACATTTCGGTCTACCAAAAACAAACGAATAGTAAGTATCGCCAGCAAAAAGTGGGAGAAGGGCTAAAACAGTAAATACCAACCATGAAAAAATGCTCATTAAGGGCAAATTTACCAAGCAGCACAACGCTCTTTAGTAAAAGGTATCAATAAGAACCAATAATGATATCTTATAAATAAGAAACAGTGCGAACACAACACGGCTGCAAGCACAAATTCATGATGCCCCACCAAGATAAGGGTCGCTTTTACGAACGACCATGGCTGCAAACAGAAATTTGTAATGCCCCGTTGTAGTCAATATTGTATATGGTCATACGCTGCTCAAAAGCATACGCAAATCGGCGCTGGACAATCATCTTATCGACCTGCCCTGGCTACAAACACGAAGTTGTGATGCTACGTCAGAAAACAGGTCGATTACAACCCTTATGATGAACCACAGCACAATAGCTCATTATGCCCCGCCAATCTACGTTTCACTTTTCGGAACCCCCATGGCTGCAAATAGAAATCTAACATACCCTACAGATAGAAACATAACTGGGACAAAACAGTAAATACCAACCATGGGAAAATGTGCAGTAAAGGAAAGTTTACCAAAGAGCGTTACACTTTTTACTAAAATGTATCAATAAGAACTACCAACATATACACCGATAATGGTATCTTATAAATAAGACACAAATGACAGTGTGAATATAAGACGGCTGCAAGCACAAATTCATGATGCCTCGCCAAGATACGGTTCGCTTTTACAAACCGTCATGGCTGCAAATAGAAAACTAGGATGCCCCGTTATAGTTAATGTTGTATACGCCCATATGTCGCTCAAGAACAGGTGCAAATCGGTGATGGACAATCAGCTTATCGACCCGCCCTGGCTACAAGCACGACGTTGTGATGCCACGCCCGAAAATAGGCCGATTACAAACCTTATGATCAACCATAACACATCAGTCATCCGTACAAAGAAATAGCAAACCGCCAAGGCTACAAACACAAATTAATGATGCCCCGACAAGATACTGTTCACTTTTCGGAACCGCCATGGTTGCAAACAGAAATTTGAGATACCCCATAGATACAAACGCAACTGCACATTTGCTGCACACAGAAAACACCAAAAAACAATGTAAATCCTGCATCCCAAACCATAAATCCACAAAACCCTAAAATCATTCCACCTTCACAAATCCAAACCACGCCTTAAATTAAAAACACCAAAAAAATGTAAATCCTACATCCCAAACAATAAATTCACAAAACCCTAAAATCATTCCACCTTCACAAATCCAACCACACCCTAAATTAAACACTCATTATAACAATCACAAAACCCTAAATTAAAAATGACGTCCCCAAATTGTCCCGAAACCATAAACCCACAAAACCCTAAAATCATCCACGACTTAAATGAAACACAGAACAAAAATTATAGCATGCAAAAAATGGAAACGATAGAAAAAGCAAAAAGCAAAAAGCAAATATTGGAAAATCGATCGATATCATAGTAAATATCGCCATAAGAGAAAATGAATCGATCTCATAGTAAATATCGCCAGAAGAGAGTAGCAAGTGGCATACTAAACATCGCCGAAGAAGGCAAGTGGTATATTAAACATCGCCGGAGAAAATTATAGGAGAGAGATCGGGTAAGAAAGAAAATACCGTAAATATCGATGGTAGTGAGAGAGGGGCAAAATAGTAGCAAACGCATAGTAAGTATCGTTGGAAAAGTGGGAGAGGGATAATTTGCATTTTAATTGAAATTGTTTCCTCGGTTATATCCTTGAGAGATTCTTAGTTTTCGTAAATGTTTACTTCATAACATTGCGTGAGGACACGGCAATACCTTAGTATGGGGGATTTTGGTATGTGCTTAATTACACATACCTTTTACCTTTAAAAACGAGCTAAAATAACCAAAAACGGACTTAAAATGCCAAATATATGCTTGTTTTGCTAATTGTATTGTGCAGGAACGGATAACTAAGAAAAGGACGAAAAACAAAGCCAAAACGACAAAACCGGACTCGGAATGGAAAAGACTGTGAAAGACAAAGCCAAATCGAAGCCGAAAAGTCAATCAAGTCAAAAAGTCAACAGAAAAGTCAACTGGTCAAAGCCAAAAAGTCATCAAATCAAGAAATATAAGTTTAAGGGTTGAAATTGCCAAATCCCTAAACCTATATTTAAAGAAGAAAAGAGGAGAAAAGAAGAGAAGGGCCAAACTGCCTATTTGCCAAAGTTATACTACAAGGACTTAAGCTGTCAAGTCCTAATACTTGTATACACCAAGGACTTGTGGTGCAACTTGTCTTATAACTCTTGGGGACTTGTTTTGCCAAGTCCCCAAAGTTATATAACCACAAGGACGAATTGTGCAAAGAAAGATATAACCTAGAGGGACCATTTGTGCCAATCTTCCAAACTTATACCCTGTCACTCTCTTTTTCATAACAATTTTTCCCGCCAATGTTTTTCCCCCCAAAAACACAACTCACGGGTGTGTTAACCCGTTTTTACCCTGTAGACCACCACCACCACCATGGGTAAACCATCCCCCCCTCCTCCACTAACTTTCCCAGCTGTGAGATTGCCAAGTTGGCAATCCCACATCTCCCCAAGCATTTTTCGACGACCAAGATTGATTTTTGATGAGATTGAAGGGCTAGGATGTGTTTGCTTTCCCCCTCTCACACAACTAACACAAGGACTCAGCTATAAAAGAAGAAGAAGACAGAAGAAAAGAAAAGTAGTTTTAAGTTTTAATTTCAGTTTGTAATTTTTTTCGTATTTTTAAGCATTTTTCTCAAGTTTTTTAGCAATTAGCTTTAAGCACTTGTACTCTCTTTCTTTCAGCTTGTACTTCTTCATTTGAGAAATAATATTCAGTTTTCAAAGTTTACTTGTTCTTTGTTTTCAATAATAAGCCATTTTTACTTCAATAAGCTCCAATAAGCTCATTTGAGCTTATTCTTGTTAAAAAGCTCAAATTCAGTTAAAGACTTGTCAAAAGTCATTCATTCACTGGTTTTGTTCATTTTATATCAAAATATGAACACTTGAGTTCATTTGATAAAAGTTTGGAGGTTCAAGAGAGTAATAAGCTAATATAGCTTATTGAGCTTTAAGCTCATTGGTTTAGAGGCTAAGGAGCCATTAGGTTCAGGTTTTAAGCCACTCACTCAGATAGAGTGGCTTGGTTCTGAGACAACAAAAATTCAGGTTCCATACTCTAAATTTCCTTTTAGCATTTATAGCTTAATTCACTAGCTTAATGCCTTGTTCTTTCTATGTGCTTTATTCTGTCCAAATTAGCTTAGTTAATATAGAGATGCAAATGTTTAAACTAGTTGTAGTTAGAATTCATTAAGCTTTTCATCTTGCTTAAATTCTGTCAAAGTTATATAAGAGGCTAGCTGATAAACTAGCTAATTTTTCTTAATAAGCTGTAACTTTTAGTGCCTAAATAGTTTTATTAGGTTAGTTCTAGGTTGAGTAGCTAAAAGGTTTTAGCTGAATTAGTTTTTAAGTAGATTTTAATGCCAATATAGTTTTGACAGTTTAGGTAAAGGGGTGTTTGGCATAAGCCTTAAAACGGGTCAAAATGGCTTTGGCATGGGTTAAGGTCATTAGGTTAGATTAAGCTTAAGATTTAAGCTTCATTTAAGCTGTTTTATAGGTCCTTTTAGTTTGAAAATTGTTTTTCAAAGTTTTTATAAACCATTTTGTTCACTGTGACTTTTAGAAAACACCACAAGTGCTTATTTAGTTAAGCACTTGTGGTTTGAGTTTGAGTATCAAAAAAAGTGTGTTTTGTGTGTGTTGAAAAGCTGTGACAAACACCCTTTGGTCTTTTGACTTGGTAAGTCAAAACCACCCAAGCCTTGTGTTGGCAGTTTTAAAAAACCCACAAGCCTTTTTCACCCACAAAATTCAGCAAGAAAAAAGGATTTTTAAAAGCTAAAAATTTGTGCACAAGTCCATAAGCTAGGGCACTTTATCTGTTTTTAGTTTTCTTTTCAATTTGAGCTTATTTGACAGCTTATTTTAAGCTGTCAAATAAGCCCCTTAAGTTTAGCTTAAATCTCCCCTGGTGCAAAAGGGGAGATTGTAAGCCCTTTTTCTTTGTCTTTTAGTGTATTTAAGCCCACTTTCTTGGCTTATTTCAAGAGCTTATAAGCCCTTTTATAAGCTTGTTGATTTTCAGCCTTTAGTGAGCTTATTTGTTGGCTTATTTTTAAGCCCAAACTCACCCTTTGACTGTTTTTAGCTTAGGATTAGTATAGGATAGCTTATTTTTCATGTTGGTTTTTTCCAGCTTATTAGCTTTAGTTTTTAAGCTCATTAGTGCTTAATAAGTCAGCTTAGGACACCTTTTAGTTTTTTTTAGCCAAAGCTTAGCTTATTTGTCCAAATAACTTAGTTAAGTTTTACCTTTAAGCTTTTTTAGCCTTCCTGTCTTCATAAGCTCTTCACAGCTTATTTCAACCTTAAGCTTAGCCTTTTTAGAGCTTATTTAGAGTAGTTAGATCCACCTTAGCTTATTTTCTCTTTGTCACAGCTTATTTCGACCCTAAGTCCAAAAGGACTTAGCTCATTTTTGCTTTTAAGCCTTTATAAGCTAAACTGTCAAGTTTAAGCTTATTTTTAAGCTTATTTATTGCTTTTCATAAAAAGTTGTAGAAGACAAAGTTGTTAAGCCCCACGAGCTTAACAACTTTGCTTCTTTGAGTTTTCTTTCGAAAAAAAAAAGGGAAAGACACTGATGGTCCCGGGTGAGCAAGAAGGCTCGGGCAGGGACCCGGGGGGGGAGGCCAGGAAGCGTTGGGTCTGTGGGGGGTGGGGGGAGGGCAGTCCGCGGGGGGGCCTTGGGGAGGGTGAGCACAAAGCACTCGGAGACGCGGGGATGGCGGGGCGCGCTGTGGGGTGTGTTAGGCCCGGTGTTTTTGTATTGGGTTTAGATTGCGGGAGAGAGCAAGGTGAGCTCGAGAGGTGTTGATAGGTAGCTAGTATTCTTGGTGGGTATTTGACATGTACTTGAGGTGGGTATCTCTTCATTGCTCTACTTATAAGCCTATAATCTTGCAACACTGTAATTTTTTTTCCAGAGAGTGCTATTATTGGATTAGTATTCTTACACATCAAATCACTTCTGTCGTATTCCTTATTGTTTCGAGTAGATACAACTCTATCTCTCGAGCGTACTACGATGCTGGTGTGATCATAGTGTGAAGAGGTGTAGAGATTGTTTCAGAGGGACACACTTAGTTTAATAGGAGCGGTGATAGACGACAAGTAGTGACGGAGGTCTTTTCTAATCAAGGTCATCCTCATATATGTGTGTTGATGACTTGACTATAGTATATCAGTTGAAGTTGTATTATATGTTCAGCGCGTCTATGTTACACAGTTCTCCTATATCATATGACACCACTTACTATGATCAAGTGAGCAACATAACATAGGATTATCACATACGCACATCACATATAATCTATTTGTTCTCACGAGATCGGTAGTTATATA
Organism: Tanacetum coccineum; assembly: GCA_026074375.1. Classification (NCBI taxonomy): domain Eukaryota; kingdom Viridiplantae; phylum Streptophyta; class Magnoliopsida; order Asterales; family Asteraceae; genus Tanacetum; species Tanacetum coccineum. Next base: position 25,365 of record BQNB010052082.1, read on the forward strand.
TGTTAGGGGGAGGAAGGAGGGGTAGATATATATTCACTCTACATCTTTAAATGTGAGATGTATATGTAGCGATTGGGGGGAGTAGGGGGGGGGTGGTGATTGTCTTATAGTTGTGGGGTCTAACACATTATCTAGGTCGGGGGGAGGGTACTATTGGCATGTATGTTGTCTTGGTGTGGGGGGTCTATGTACGGTTGTTAGTCGAGTGGGGAGGGTGAGGGTGGAACAGCTCTTTGTGTCGCGGGCTGTAGTATATTATCTAGAAAGTGACGGGGGTGGGTCCGGGTAGCTTGTAGCAGATTGCGATTATTGACTCGGTGGTGTTTGTGGGGTGTCAAACGAACCGCCTGTTTTTGGGGAGCTATGTCTTTTTCATTCTTCGTTATTTGTCCCCATAGAGTAGTTTAGAAGTGAAAAATTTTCGTAGTTTATTTTTTAAAGATTTTAGGTTTTTCCCCCTTTGTTCGGGATTCGGGCCTCTCGTTTTCTATAGTTTTAATTTCGTAATTTTCTAGGTAGTTTTCTTAAACGTTTTTAGTTGTTATTGTTAATTTGACTTTTCCCACACTTTCCAAATTCATTTTTTTCCTCCATTTCAAAACTCAATTCTACGACAGTACGATTCCCATTCCAGCCTCGTTTGGGGATAAACGACCCTCCAGCCTCGTTGGGGATAAACGACCCGGGAACACTCTATACTACTTCTCGGTATCATTGATCTTGTTGATTTTTAGACTTATATATATATTTTATATTTTATTATATATTATATATATTTGGTGTAAAAACCACCGATCAGGAGGTCACTCCAATTTACAAAAATTTAAACTTAGCATACTATGATTTCACTTTGGTCTTGAGCTCATAATCATTAACTTTAATCATTGACTTGTGATTTGATGTAGTGATCATTAACTTTAGGCTTGAGCATTGTTCCTTTAGCTCGACTTTTGACTTGTATGTGATCTTGAGGCATCTTTGAGATCATCAACAAAGCATAATATCGTTTCTCCATCTTGTAAACTTTTCCATCTCGTGAACTTATGACTTCTGGACCGACATGCTCATACCTTTCTTGATTTGATAATCTTGAAAAGCTTTAATAATGCATCTTTCTTGAATTTCTTTAACTTTAACACTTTGTCGCTTCAAGAAGGACGTATGGTATCAGAGTAGCAGAAGTCTTGAAACATGTACTTGAGCTTTCATGATATCTTTATATCTGTCGGTTGGGTATGAGCATGTAGCTATGAATCTGACTCATCCACGTCTAGCTGCTGCTACCATTAGGAATACCTGCAGGTTTAGGTTAGTGATAATCAACAGATATGGACGAAAGTGTCTTTGTCACTTTGTCGAATACGGTTGCAATAACCATGGTTCCCCGTTGATCAGTATAAATACTGCCTATGATCAGATAGAATTCCGAAGAATCTTCTTGACAGGGTTTCGCAGCTGTACTAGCCGTTCTTATTACCGGAGCGTCTCAAAGCAAACAACACGGTATGAGTGAACCAATGAGTTACTATCTCACTGATTGAAATGAAAATTGATTTGAAAATCAATCGACGTGTCACTTGCTAAAGTGGTTTTGTGACACATCGAGAGTGTTAATTATTTCAAAAATTCATCAGCAATCGTCAATTCATAACCTGGAACAAGTTTGATTCTTATAGAATTGCACCATCGTTTCTTTCCAGATGTCACTAGTTTGATTCATATAGAATCGCACAAGTCATCTACCATGAGCTTGTTTGATGTTACCTCAAGCAGGATTTCTATCTTTATCGTGAATGAAATCACTCGGATGTTCTGGCAAAATCACAAGGATAATGCGTAGGACTCTTAATATGTTAACTTGTTATTCACATTGTGTGACCTAGCAACCATGATTTGATAAGTGTCCTAATGAGATTTATGGATGATCTCTTTTGGCTCTAGACTCAATAGTGCACTTTATTTTTAGTGATCGGAGGCTGGAGCAGACTGCCACCTTTTCAATACCAACTAACTCGGAGTGAGAAAGTTGATATAAATACATGTAATCTTCGTGAGAAATGAAACATAAATCTTTTGAGTGGCTAGGGAGGGTTGTACATTGCATCACTGGGTCCATGATGTCAGTCTTCAATGTCAGCAATCATCTTTGTAATTCTTGACAGCAGATGTATTGACCCGGTTTCTGCCTAAGTGTAAGGAGGGCTTCTTTCTTTTCACCCTTTATCTTAACTTTTCTTTTTTATTCTTCAACCCCTTCAGCGCTTACCGAGACTTCATAACTAGTACCTTGTTGGGTTTGTTCCAGTACTAGCTCCATCTCAGTCGGCACTTTTCCCTTATTCTTACTTTTTCTCCTTTTGTATCATACCTAAGGACTTCTACACTATCTAGTGGATATCCCTGGGTAGATCCTTCCGGTTCTGGCTGGATCATGAGATTTGAATACCTATGCCTAACCGCCTTATAACTCCACAAGTTTAAGTACATGGTCGGTCTTTTGGGTATTCCATCACAATCAAACCAAAATCATTGAAAAAATCAAAGTGTTTGATATAAATATCAAAAGATTTACACTTTGAGAGTTTTTCATCATCACTAAAAGCTCCCCCTTAACATGTGCATCGTAATCGTAGTCCATGCTAAGTGTGGAGTGCATTGAGTCCATTTTATATTATCACATGGCAATACAATTTAATTCAGTTTAATCACATTTTATCCCCTTATCCAAAATGTTAATCCTTTGATATTTTGGATATCAATTGATTAAACGTTCGGGGACAAAATGATACATAATCAATATTAGGAACATTATAATGCTCCCCCTTAAGTTTTGAGGGTATATAAGACTGTGTTGAGTACAATAATTTGAAATTTTTTGAATTGACTAAGAAATTCTTGAAAATTTTATACTCTAGCACACCTTATTTTTACCATAACTCTACACTACATATATACAAATTCACAAGTTTATAATATATGAAATGACCTTTGAGATATGAACACAATATGACGAAGTCATATTGTTCTTTGTAGCAGTCTGGGGTCAGTTTCATAGAGTCTACCACCAACAAATTTCTCCAAACTCCTCATCATCCGCCTTTCCTTTAGCAGCTTGTTGATGTCCTTGATCATGTAATGAGCTCTTTTCTTTTCCAATTTGCTCCATCTTCTCTTCGGTAAGTATGTCATGTCGATATTCTTGGTAATGTCTTTGAGCGAAGAAAGAAGCCTGGTTAACGTGCCATCACTGAACTTGTATAGTTCGTCGGAGCACATCAACCTGTTCCTCTCAAAGTCGTCGACATAAATGAATCCTTGAGGGTCTTTGTATGGAGTGTATGAGTGCCTCTTTCTAAGATCTGGTCTTGTAGTATCAGGCTTGGTGACGTTGATATGTTTTTGATAGCTTTTAACTCCAAGTTGAAGATCTTTGACTCGTCTCTGAATAACCAGACTTCTGGTGAACATTCTCAGTACTATTGTGAAGTCAACAACGTCCTCCCCTAAAAGATTTATGAGCCGATTCTAAACCATAATAAGTAACATATCCTCGATATCATTTAACCAAAGTCGTGGAAAGTCACCTTCCTTGAATTTGTATAATGCGTTATCAGCTCTTCTCACTACAATCTCTTCCAATTACCCGTATCCATGTTTCCTTATTACCTTGACATGAGTGACTGCCAGAATACGTTTTATAGAGTATACATCTCCTCTTGATTGTTTGCCTCTTGCATAAGCATAGAAGGTCTTATGTTGTTCTCTCTAATGTGAGATACCCCATAACGCATATTGATCATAAGCAACTTTAACTGGACTCTATATATTTGGAACCATGTCTTCAATGCCTGGTAAATTATACTGAGCGGCCTTTGTCTTGGTAGTAGACGTCGTGTATGTCATAGTCGAAACACCTCCTTGTAGATACTTGAGATCATTGTTGATGAAGTATTCAACTGGTACTCTTTGACGTCTTCTACGGGTGATCAAAGGAAGGGGGTTGGAAAGATCAAATGGATAGTCACCACCTTCAGGATTTTCCTAATCAAGCTTTTCTGAAAGAGCCTTGTAGCATTCTTCAAAGTCATATTCTAATTCAGCATAATTAGATCGGGTGCCTTTGAATAGTCTGAATGCTGGTCCAAGTAGGATTTCTTGAGTCAAATTCTCAATTTTCAGGCCATTCAAGATGTATGAAGAGAAGTCAATTGGAGTGCTCATTAATTCATCAAAGTCCTTCAACGACTTATCAGTAGAAGTGGAAGCTGCGAGAGTCATCAACCACTTTTGAGGTGGTCCTTCCTAGATAGTCTTGCCTTCATGCCAGTCAGGATTAGTTGGTTCTTAAGGAGGTATAGGTTTCTTGAACCAGTCTTGTCTAGAGGCAGTCTTTTTCCTTGGTTCACCTTCGTTATCATCCTGAGTCCTTTCTTGGTCTTGTGGCATGTCTGAATCTGCAACCTCGTACACTGGTTCTTCTGATTGAATAGTCTTTCCAGAAGGTTTTGGTTGAGACTTGGTACCTTTGGAAGAGCCTAACATTGAATCTTTCTTTTTCGGACCTGTGGTTGGTTCAGCATCTTTGCTTGTCTTTCTCTTCTTTAACCCTCGATCTGATCCAGCGGAAGGGTCTTCATCTTTATCTTTATCTTCTCGGCCACGCTTCAAAGAATATACATCATAAGAGATGAAGAAGTCTTTGTCGAGATCGTATGATTTCTTCAAACTATAATAGCAATCTCGGTGTTCGGGAGCTGCCAGATATGATTCACTTTTCTCCATCTTATTGATAAGAATCTTCTTTAACTCAAATTCAGTAAGTGTTAAAGTTGCCTCATAAAATAAATTGTCGTGCGGCTGAGAGACAGGTCCATTTTCTGATTACTTCAATACGTTGATTCTTAATCAATGTTTCGATCACAGGTGGAGGCGAGTTAGGAACTTCCTTTGGGCTTGAATCGGAGGCAGATTGATCTTTGTTAGACCTTGCGCGTAGCTTTGATTCTTACCGTGAGAGACTCTGAAAGGAAGTTCATGAATTCTTCTCTTGTTTCTCCCAACCTTGTGTCTAGATGTTCATCAACTAAAGTTGTCACTTGAGTGTGTAGAGGGTCTTTCTTAAGTTCAGCAACTTCTTTTTCCAATGCTACGATTCTGTCATTGAATCAAAAGACTGATGAGAAGTCAGGAAGTGTAGACAGAGGGTTTGTAGTTCCAGTTGTTGGCAGTGGAGTGGGTGTTGCCTGAAGTGGTGGTGGAGTGAAGGTTTGTGATGATTGAGGAATGTTTGTGAATACATGTGATGAGTCAGTGATAACAGAAACCGGTATTGTAAGGAGAGTGGGTGCCTGAGTTCTTGGGACTTCATGGTGGACATGAACATCTAGTGGTGAAACAATTTCTGCATCAGCTTGAGGAATATCTAAAAAAATTAGGAATTTAGATGCCAAGTCGGATGAACGAGAAGAACTAGTAACAGGAACTTCTGTCTTCTTCAGAACAGTAGAAATTGTCACATAGGCATCTTTAACAATATGTTCTTGAGTGGTCTCTAAATTTTCATTCCCTTGTTGAGGGTCAGTTATTTCAGCATCCGTACCCTCACCTTGAACAACTCCTTTAACAGTCTGAGTTGGTTCTTCCAATCTTGTATCAACATCATCATCAAATTGGTTGGTAGTATCATCCACTCCTTTTTCTTCATCACTTTCATTTCATCATCTTTAGATTCTTTATCTTGATAAAACTCCTCCTCTTCTTGATCATCATCTTTAGATTCTTCATCTTGTTCTAAATTAGATTCTTGCTCTTTACTTTCATTTTCCTGCTCACCGACTTCTTTACTTGAATCTTGTTCGTTGTTGTTGTCGCCTTCATCATTACCCCAAGACTCAGATTCACTCTCAGAAGAGTCCTCTTCTGTCACATCGAGAACCCCTGGTTTCTCACCAGTTCCCTCACTTGTAACAGTAGGTGTGATTGTATCAACTCTTGGAGGTTTTTCGGCAGCCGTACTAGAACCACTAGGATGTGTCTTGTGAAAGTCCCTTAAGCTCCTCTTTCTAACTTCTTTCATCTGAGCTTCTTCAGTTAAAGCTACATCAGATAACAACTCTATTCCTTTTCCATGTGTCACACCCCACCAAGGCGGAAACGCGAGGCGTAAACAAGAATGGATATCATCACAACACACGGTGTCTCTATAGAGAATACTAAAATGAAAGCTAAAGTAAAGCAAAGACACATAGTGTCATAACAATACCCAAAACATAACCAAAAATTCCAAAAGGCGTCTTTATTGATGAAACGAAAGTTTTCGCCAATAGAAAGACATGCAACAATTATCCAAATTCAATCAGTGCAAAAATTCAAGACAAGAAATAAAAGTCTTCCTGACATCCTATGGTCTCTTACTAGCCACTTCTTTCAATCCTACTTCCATCATGCTCACCTGAAAATGATGCTTAAAACGTCAACACAACGATTGGTGAGAGTCATAGGTTCAAGACTCACATTTCAAAATCTTTCAAACAATTGTTGCGACTAATAAAACAATTCATAACAACCATACGTGTCCCGCAGTCCACGTATACATCACATCACTCACAAAAAGGGTCATGGGTAGCTCACTACCCTCCGATCGGAACACAAAGTCAGTAGGTATTATTTCAACCCTTCAGTTGGTTTTGATTGAGTAGTAAAGACCACTCCCAACCGAACTAATCACATCACAAACTACTCCAATTGATCACTAAGCCATGGAGCCTTTCCACACAATTCAGTAGGTATTATTTCAACCCTTCAGTTGGTTTGAGTTGAGTAGTAAAGACCACTCCCAACCGAACTATTCACGAAACAATAACACGTAGCAAATAATCACAGCAACTAAAATAGTTTAACACATAGCATCATTTTCACCCCAATAAAACATAAGAAAAAGGGGCTATGAAACTCACCTGATGCTTAGCTTCCAAAAAGATCCAATCAAAACTTCACAAAATCTCACGAACAATCTAAACAATTAAACACATTATTAGCTACCATCAATTAGGCATTCAACCCAATATGATGTAACCTCAACTATGATGGATACCTAGGCTATCTATCATAGTCCTATAATCATTTAAAACCTTTACCCACTCTTACATAATTCATTTATACTTAAATGCTATTCTTTAAACTTTCTGGTTTTAAGCAGAATTTTACTCTCACTTGCGTGCCCTAAACGCACTACTTAAACACTCCCATAATTCAAACCAAAATTCACCATGCTACATATATGTCCTATGAACCTCTCATAGCTCTCCCAAAGTCACTACCCTTTTATAAATACCCCTTAGAAATTCATTAATCCAAAGTGTTTAAAATTCGTCCAGAATCTGACCTTCTAAAAGTATGGCATTAATTACCCAACTTAGACCCCACTATGACCTTAGCCAAAATTCAGAGGTCACACACAATATATGAACTAACTTCCACGTGACTTAGAGCCTCTAACTCAGTGTCTAAGTATTTTTAGAAAAATCAAAACCAAAACTGAAATTCGTCACTGTTTTACACACTGATTTTGTAATGACCATTTGACCCACTTCCCGACCATAAAAACTTATGAGGCCGGATTTTCTAGAAAGTAGACTCTCTGAGGTTATCTCCAGTATGTTGTAAATTATTTATTTGATCTTTTATGACCGAGTTATGCTCGTTACAAAACTGCCTAACTTTCTGCAGTGAATTAAACACCTAATTCGAGTGATCTAAGCCCTAACGCATGATCATATCGCTAATCTAATTAATCTAATGATTAAACTAACATTATTATATCTTAAACTTTCTGGATATTACAAACCCTAATTTATAAAACTAAATTTAAACCCTAATCCATCATAACTAAGTTACTAGAATTAAAAACGAACTAGAATTAACAAATCGAATTCGTACCTTAAGATTAAACCAAAAAAATCGTCTTCTCTTTTTTTTTTCTATGGCCGGTCGAACCAAGAGTGAGGGGAGGGTTAGGGATTTTAATCTTGTATTTATAAGTTCCCTAGATGTGTTTTAGTTTGAGTATAATTAGGTTTTAGATTAGGATTAGGATTTTTTTTCTTTTTTTTTCTTTTCTTCTTTATACTCGGCCGAATACCCTTTATTCTTTTTTTTATTATTTTAATAAATATATATTTATTTATATTTCCTTAAATTTTAATAAAAACCTTAATTAATTTGACTATACCTTTTTGCATAAACGCAGTTTACTACCTTTCTAAAAATAACTTTTCATTTCCAACCTAACTTTCTAAAAATAGAAATTTTACATTTTCTTAATCTAACACTTAAACGCTAAACCTATCTTAGATAACTAGCACAAAATACGTATACGTATATATTTACTTACACAATTAACTTGCAAACGCTCAATTATCAACAATCATTTCTTTGTCATTAAAAATGAACGAAATGAACTCAACAAATTTTCCCATCATTCTAATCTCATTGAGATGATCACACTCAATAGATTGATTACCAATACCTCATAAACACATAAAACACATATAAACACATAGAATCACATAAACCATACTTTGCAACAGACACATAAGTCAACACTAACGGTTTGACTAATCTGCTCAAGTCATGGCTGTCACACCATGAGCTACATCTACCTTTTCCTTTTCCTTCCTTTTTGACTTTGTTTCCACGGGAGGCTCTCTGATGATGATATCTGTTGCTGGCTTAGAAGCAGACTTTTTGGCAGGTGTCTTCAATCTTTTGCCCTTTTTGACAGGTTCTTCATCTACAGGGACTAGATCACTGTCCTTTTTAGATGGAGAGGCTTTCTTGAATTTTCTAGCAACCTTGGAAGGCACCTCACCTGTAGCATAGCCAAGATAAGTCTTGTATGCTTTACTTTCTTTCATTGTTAGACTTGTCAAACATTTAGGAAGAATAGCTCCATAGATCTGAGTTGATTCTTTGGCAGATACAAATCTTAAGGAGTTAATTAAGTAGTCATCTTTGGAGGTGTACATCCCAATTTTGTTTTTCTAAGAGAGTGAATTTTCTTGAATGAGGAAGTGGTGAATGATAACTTTTATGAAACGAGGGTAGTACATCTTTTCTTGCTTCTTGTAGACTCTGTTTTCAATCTGGTAGATGAAGTCTGCCCAAAATAATTCCACATAGTCTACATTTTTCTGATGGAACATACCCTAAAGGATTTGAGATCTGGAGAGACGAAGCTTGTCAAGACCACTAGTCTTTCCAGATAAACTCCGGATGATAAGAGCAGCAAAAGTTCTCCAGGGTTGATGCATCTGATCGACAACAACAACATTGAGTGAATTGATCACCCTAGTATGACCGAGTTCTCTTAAGAAAGACACAGTGTCTTGTTCAGAATGAAGGGGATCAAAGTCTCTACCCAGTACTCTTGGGCAAATCTGGAAGATATCTCTGAAGACTTCCAAAGTAAGCTTGAATCGTTTCTTCTTGTCAATATTGAATCTGTAGAAGGTGTCATGCTTGTACACAGAATTCCAGAACTGGTGCATGTACACTTCAGGGACATCCGTAGTGATGAGAAATGCAAGATAGCAAGGAATGAGAGCGATAGCATCCAGAACAACTTGAAATGTGGGTTCCCTTGGTGTCAATCTGTGAGGGATTCTTCCATTGCATTTACCGATATCAAGTCTATTCTCCTTTGGAACAAGCTCAAGATCAAGCTTGGTTTGTTGAGCAGTGATGAAAGACATGATTCTGCTAAGATTTGTCACATACAATTCATATACAAACAAATATATATGGAACAGATAGACAATTTAGACCATGATGCACGATTATTGATGTAGGACAGGATTTACAACAGGAGATAGGCAAACAATTACTCGGCAACAAAGTGATACACTGATTGGCTGGATTCACACCGTAAATATATATAATATATAGTAAAATATAAAATATATAAATAAGTGTAAAAACCAACAAGATCAATGATACCGAGAAGTAGTATAGAGCTTTCCCGGGTCGTTTATCCCCAACGAGGCTGGAATGGAAAATCGATACAGTCGAAGATTTGAGTTCGAATGAAAGAATTGATTTGGGAGATTGAAAAAGTCAATTAGATAACAACGGACTAAAACGTTTAAGAAAAACCTAGAAATTACAAAATTAAACTAGAAAACGAGAGCCCGAATCCCGAACAAAAGGGGAAAACCTAAAATCTTTAAAAATAAACCTACGAAAGAAATATTTTGCTTCCTAAACTACTCACTTGGGACAAAATAACGAAGAAAATGTAAAGACTAGACCAAAACGGAGTTCGTTTGTCCCAAAAACGAGTCAAAACAAAATCCCGTAGCGGACCCTATCTTAAAAAAAAAGATATAAAAATGACCTATACGAAAACTTTTTATATTTTTTCCTACAACTAGAAGATAAAAATAAAATTTTCAAAAAAAGGCAATAATATTATTTTTGATAATATGTAATTTATTATGAATTAAATAAACTTTTAACTAAATTAAATTATAAAAAAATATTAAACGATCACGAAAAATTCTGAAAAATTTTCTAAAAATTCTTTACACTATAAAGGCCCTACAAAAAATAAGAAACAAAAATAAGCTACAGAAATAAGCCCCTAACTAAGCAACACAGCCTAATAAGCTTATAGCCCAAAACCCCTTTAAGTACCACTGCCCTTGAGTCTATAACGAAAAAGACCCAAGGGCGCAGTGGTAAGTGGTGTGTGTTATAAAGGGGATGTATCGCTTGGTCCCGGGTTCGAGTCTTGCTCACCCAGGCCAAGTGTCTTCCCTTTTTTTTTCTTTTTTTTTTTCGAAAACTCAAAGAAGCAAAGTTGTTAAGCTCGTGGGGCTTAACAACTTTGTCAACTAGAGCTTTTTATGAAAAGCTATAAATAAGCCTATAAATAAGCTTAAAAGTGGCAGAATGACTTATTTGGGCTTAAAGGCAAAAATGCTAAGTCTTTTTGGACTTAGGGTCGAATTAAGCTAAGACAAAGGACTAGATAAGCTAAAAGGGTAAACTTAACCTAAATAAGCTACAAAAAGTGAAAAGCTTAAACTAAATAAGCTGGGACAAAAGCTTAATGACAGAAATGCTTAAAACAAGCTTAAAAGGGCAAAAGCACTAAAATGGGCATTCAAATAAGCAAGCAAAAGGGAAATAATAAGCAAACTAAACCATGTTGACCTAAAAAGCTATTAAAAAGCTAAAATGAGCTAATTTCATAAGCTCAATAAGCCTAAAATGAAAAAATAAGCAATCCCTAGCCTAAGTCATTCAAAACAGTCAAGGTGCTAGTTTGGGCTTAGAAATAAGCCAACAAATAAGCTAACTAAAGTCTGAAACTTTGAGGACTTAAACAAGAGCTTATTGGCTCTTGAAATAAGCCAATTACTTGGGCTTAAGTGGACTTAAAGGCTGAGAAAACTAAACCTAAAGTCTCCCCTTTGCACCAGGGGAGCTTTAAGGCTAATTTTCAAGGGCTTATTTGACAGCTTATTTTAAGCTGTCAAATAAGCTCTAAAAGCACAAATAAGCTCAAACAGATTGAGTGCTATAGCTAAACAGCTTGTGCACCAATTTTGAGCTTTTAAAAAGCATTAAAACCTGCTGATTTTGTTAAATGAAAAAGGACTTTTGGGTTTTTAGAAACTGTGACCAAAATGGCTTGGTGGTTTTTGACTCACAAAGTCAAAAGACCAAAGCTATTTGGACAGCTCTTTTAGACACACAAACACAAACTTTTTGATGCACAAACTCAAACCTACAAGTGCTTAATCAAATAAGCACTTGTGGGTTCCTTAAAAACCTCACAGTTATGAAGTAGGATTTAAAAACTTTGGAAAACAATTTAAAGACTGAAATACTTTTAAAAACAGCTTATATGAGCTTAACAACTTAAGCTAAAACCAACCTCATGGCCATAACCCATGCCAAAACCTGTTTTGACCCACTTTCCATGTTATCCCAAACACCCCTTTACTTCAAAACTGCCAAACTAAAATGAGTTTAAAATCTATTTTTAAGCTAAAACTTTGAAAACCTTTTATCCACTCTTACTTATATTGACCTACTAAAACTATTTTAACACTAAAAGTCCTAGCTTATTAAGAAAAATAAGCTAGTTTCTCAGCTAGCTTATTACACTAACTTGGCAGTTTTAAGTTATAAACTAAGATTAGACAAATTTAACCTAATGAAAACTTAAGACAGCTAGAGGTTAAGCCTAAACAAACATGATCAAAGAGAATTAAACAAAATTTGAATAGAAATAAGCAAAAGATAAAGCTAAAATTAAGCTAAATTGAGGCTTGAGGAATTAAACCTGAGAAATTTGTTGTCTCAGAACCCAAAGCCACTCTTTCTGAGTGAGTGGCTTAAAACCCTGTCCTAATGGCTCCTTAGCCTCTAAACCCTGAGCAATAAGCTCAATAAGCTTATATTAGCTTATTTCTTCATAAGCTTCCAAAATCACACTCCATGGGACATTTATGAACTGAATTCAAATTAAAACAGTATGTAAGGGCTTATAACAAGTTTTAAACTGAATTGGAGCTTATTAACAAGAATAAGCTCTAATGAGCTTATTGAGAGCTTATTGAGTAAAAAGAGCTTAATTTTTCATTAAAACTGAGAATTACAAATGCATAAGAGAAATTAACTTGAAAACACTTTAAACTACTTTTAAAACTACACTAAAACGACATAAAACTGAACTATCTTTGCCACAATGGGCTTACAAGGCTTTTATAGCCAAAAATATACAACTAGGTCTTCTTCTCTTCTCTCTTCTGTTGTGCTTGTTTGTAGACACACAAAAAGGGATGTGTTTGTTGTGTGAGGGGTTCACAGCCTCTAATCTTGGCCCTTCAATCTTCAAAAATCAATCTTGGTGGTCGAATTAAGCCTTGGGGGGTGTGGGATTGCAACTGGCAATCTACAGCTGGGAAAGGTAGTGGTGGGGGGGGATAGTGATTAAGATCACATTGGCCCTAGTGGCAAAGTATATGCGCAATCATGCAAGCCTTTGCGAGTCTATGGTTGTAGAACCATAGGAGATTTCATAATAAACCCCCCCCCCCCCCCCCTCCCCCACCTCCCAAGGTGGTGGTGAAGGTTTGACAGGTAGAGTAGAGTGAGTTATCCCGTGAGTTGTGTACTTGTTTTTGGCGGAAAAATGGTTATATGAAAAAGGTACGTGACTGGCGTGATGGTTTGAGAGATTGGCAGAGTTGGTCCTCTATGGTTATTTGCTTTTATTGCACATTTCGTCCTTGTGGTTATATAACTTTTGGGGACTTGGCAAACAAGTCCCAAGAGTTATATAACTCTTTGCAAGGTTAGTCCTTGGGGTATAACAAGTATGGGTGTGGCAGAACTGCCCCCATTTGTCTTTTGAGTGAATTGCAAATCGGCCCTTGTCTTCTTTTTTCTCTTTTCTCTTATAAATATAAGTTTAAGGGTTTGGCAATTTCAACCCTTAAACTTATATTTCTTGATTTGATGACTTTTGGATTGTCGGGGTTGACTTGGTGTTGACTTTGACCTTGACCAGTTGTGACTATTTCTGTTGACTTTTTGACGTTTGGATTGACTTTTTGGCGTCGCTCGATGTTTGGCTTGTCTTTCACAGTTAGTTTCCACTTCCGAGTGACCGGTTTTGTCGTTTTGGCTCGCTGTTTTTCGTCCTTTTCTTAGTTATCCGTTCCTGCACAACACAATTAGCAAAACAAGCGTATATTTGGTATTTTAAGTCTTGGTATTTTAAGTCCGTTTTTGGTTATTTTAGCTCGTTTTTAAAGGTAAAAGGTATGTGTAATTAAACACATACCATACACATGCACACAATGCAACGAACTAATACCCATACAAACAGGAAACAAAAATCCTCATATACCACATTAACTATCGGCCAACTAATGAAATCAAGGCAAACACTAAGGATTTCTAAGAAAATTACACCTAACTTAATCACTAAATGACAAGATAGGAATTAATTATACTTAAATTAGGTTATAAGATTGAATTACCAAGATTCTACAAGAAAAAAATCAAGTATAGTTAGACTATAGAGAGAGTATAAATCACCTGTGTAAAAGTTGATGTATAGTTCGCCTGTACTAACTATGCATGTATAGTTCGCCTGTTATACTTATGCATGTATAGTTCGCCTGATGTAATTAAACATATATAGTTCACCTATGCACTAGAGTATAATTCGCCCGTGTTCAAGAAGAACGTATAGTTCGCATGTATAAAAGAGAACGTATAGTTCGCCTGTGTTATCCTAAAGTATTATTCGCCTGAGTTAACCTCAATAAGTATAGTTCGCCTATGAAATTTATTACGCAAACATTTTTACCTTTTTAAGCCACAATATCTAGCATTTCATGATCACTTAGCATCAAGGAATCATACTAACATCTTTAACACATGGATTTACCCCATTAATCTTGATCTATGACTTGTTCGAGCCGTATGAACACAAGAAACCCAAAAGATTCAAGATTTCACACAAGCATGTTAAATAAACACTCAAATGCACTCAAACATTCATAACAATGCATCTTAAACCCAAACCCATGAACTTTTTCAAGTTTTAGCCCATTTTCACCATGTTCGACATCAAGAATCACTCATAACAAATGAATGAGTTATCCTTATTAAAAACTGTTATGGGTATAACAACTACACCCCTAATAGACCAAAACCCTCAATCAATTTCACTTTTCAAACACTTTTAAGTGGCGACAAAAATTAGGTCAATTTTAGGGTTTTCGAGTGTATTTTCTTGATTAGGTCAGATATAATGAAGCTTTAATCATTAGAACAAGTGTACCTTTAGCTTAGAACGAAGATTGAATGAATTCTTGAGGGTTTAAAGATTAACAATGGTGGAAAAAGGTTTTTGAGAGTGTTTGTGTTCGTGTGTTTAACAAGACGGGGCAAGGGGGTGTTTATGTTTGAATCTTTTAAGATTTGGCATAAATGCCCCCTGAGGTTTATAGCACTTCAAATTTTCTTAAAAACTTATCCTAAGGCAAACACAAGTTTAACGAAAGACAAAACTAGTCCCTAAGGTTTAGTAAACAAGAAAAAATCACACAGTTTGCATTAATACCCCTATAAGATTAAACATATATCAAATGAAGCCCGATTGAGTTCAACTTAATTAACTCTCCTTTAATTATTCACCTGATATCATTAAAACCTTTTCCGATTGACACCTTATTAATTATGAAGAAGATGATTTTAACAGTTTCTCCC
>BQNB010052083.1:0-25727 GCA_026074375.1 Tanacetum coccineum
CATCATCCTCATTATCAGAAACCCATTCTTCAATCAAAGGAGCATCAGAATTTTTCTAAGTTTCATTTGAAGAATTTTCACAAACCCTTTTATTGGCCCTTGATCCATAGCCTTCAAAATCAGGTTGTTGAAACTCCTCAAGACCATAATAAGACAAATCAAGTTTTGTAGGAGCATTATAGATTAAAGGATATGGTGGTGGAACTACATGATATCCCAAACCCTTTTTACATTTGTTAGTTATCTGACTTCCTAACAACTGATCTAAATCTTTTGAGGCCTTTTCAAATTTCTCAATTTTAAAATCAATGCCATCTTTTTCTTGCTTAACTTTTTCAAATTCTGTTTTAAGCATATTAATTTCATATTGTTTGCATCCTACTTCTCTTTTAAGTACAGCAACTTCTTCACCAAAAAGAACCTCATTCTTCCTATATGTGAGAAGTTGTGCCTCAACAGTATCTAGTCCTCTTTTATAAGTAGTTGCCTTAAATTCAGTTTGATGTAGTTTAGCAATCAAATCATCATACTGTTTCTTACGTGTTTCATAGTTTTTCAGACAAGTTTTAGAGCAAGTTTTATCAGTGTATACCTCTGAGTCTAAAAATGCCATTAGAGCCATGTTTGTCTGAACTTGTTCTTCTGCCATGTCACTCCAATCAAAACCTACACCATCAATAGCCAACATTGCCTTTGAAGTGTCTTCATTATTTCCTTGCTTCCTGGTGTTGTCTTGATTTTTAAACTGACCTTCCTTACTTCTTGGTGCTCTGCACTCCCTGGCAAAGTGTCCCAACTTATGACAGTTGTAACACTCCACCTTAGATTTATCATATCCAGCAATATCATTACCATTAATGAAAATCTTCTTGCATGTCCTCTGATAGTACTTCTTTGCTCTCACACTTAGCAAAGAGAGCTGCCACTTCAAATCCATTGCTTCCAAATCATCTTCATGAATTTGCTCTAAGTCCTGATGTAGGACATTAGAACCATTTGGATTTTCAACCATGAAAGCATACACAGTATTATCACTGACACTTGCAGTGCAAACTTGTGGACTGGCAGTATTAACACTAGGGCTAGCAGCACTAACTTATGAACAAGCATTGTTAGCATCATTGGTACTGCTAGAGCTTGGTGCAGTCATGAAGGCCAAGTTTTGACCACCACTAGATGTACCAACAGTTTTCTTTACCTTTTGTTCAACAATTTTGAAATTGTTGTACAAATCATCTATACTCATAGTCTCAACCTCAGGCTTATTCATCCAAACAACTACATGAGTATTCCACTCAGGTGGTAAGCTGCTTAAAAATTTTAAGTTTAAATCTTCTTGGGCAATGATCACACCCAAGATAGCAAGCCTACTGACTATCTTCTGAAGCCTATTGAAAATAGAGTCAAGAGACTCTGCACTTGTTGCACTGAAATTCTCATACTGTTGCTTCAAGAGAGTTTTCTGAGTTTTCTTGGTAGCTGCATTACCTCCAAATCTTGTTTCAATGGCAGCAAACATAGATTTAGCATCTGGATACTGACTGAATGTTAGCTGATGTTCATTTGGAAGTGCCATGAGTAACAAACCCCTAGCTTTGACATCATTCTTTTTATTTGTCTTTTCTTCTGCAGTTGCAGGTGTAGACATCTTTGTAACTGTTATGCCATTCTCCTGAGATGTTTGAGATACTGAGACCCATGAATCACCATTTTCTATCACTTCCCAGAGTGCATAGTCTTGGATCTGGAAGTACTGCTTAATCCTAATAACCCACATCTCATACTCACCCAATTTGAGTATGGGAAGCTTTGCAGTAGGACCACTATTTGTAGATTCAAGCTCCATGTCTTCTAAATCAAAGTTTCTCAAAGCAAAGCTCTGATACCACTTGTTGATCCCAAACCTAGATCGATTCCTTAGGTTGTCTAAGGTTAAATTACCTTGGATAAATTCAAAATAACTTGTTGTAGAAACTTTGTATGTATATTAAAGTATTTGCGGAATCTACACCTTAATACTCTAGAAGTAAAATAAATAAAACATTAATCTTGAATAACAAAGATATAACCAAATGCTCCAATATTATTAGATCAATAATACGCGTGATCTTAACTTAGTACTAGGGTTTACAACCTTGAAGCTTTTCTCAATCGACTTTGACAACTATGAAAACTAATAATGATACGACTGTGTGTTTTTGTGATGTATCAACTAAAGCCCTAGAGCCTCCTTTTATAGACTAAGGAGTTCCTGTCGGCTTACAATACATTCTATGATATCTCAATTTTTAAATAATACATTATGTATATCTGGTACCATAAATTCTCAACCTTATCTTCACACGCATTCTTGTTCTCCAAACTTAATATGTATCTCTTTAATCGTCTTTCTTCCTTAGACAGTAGAAGTCTTCAAACGTTGTAATCTTTCCACCTGCAGAATAAATAAACTGAAGCTCGTAGTAACATTAGTACTAGCAGTACTAATATACACTAACAGTAGTAACTTGTACTTATAGTCTTAACTTTTACTACTAGCAGCACTAACTACTTAGCTTATATTTTAGTCTTCAACACTGAGTAGTCTTAACTTCAACACTTAATATAATTTCCATTATGTACCTGAGCAACAGTAACTTCTAAGAATCCATGAAGTCTTTTAAGTCCTAACATTTCGTTTGCTTGGTGGCCAAAGGAGGTGATGGAGGTGCTTGTAAGGTGGTAGGGTGGCTGCTAGTGACATGGTGGTGATGTAATAGTGGTGATTAAGGTGCTTGTTTGGTTTAAAATGGGTTAATAATGAAATAAAGGGGTGTCGGGTTGGTTTTTGTTTTAGTTTAGCATTTTTGGTTTTAAATTCGAGTTAGGGTTAGGGTTTAGGATAGATTAGGGTTTAGGATTAAGGTTTAGTGTTAGGATTAGGGTTTAGGATTAAGGTTTAATGTTAGGATTAGGGTTTAAGATTAGGTTTAAGTTAAATGTTTTCGAATTAGGGTTTAGAACTAGTTTAGGGTTTCGTTTAGGGTTTAGGGTTTTAGATTAGGGTTTTAGGATGACTTAGGGTTTAGGTTTAGGGTTTAGAAGTTGTGCATTGAGTATTGTACCTTGTGCTAAAGAGGTGGTACGAAATCTAGAATGAAAATGATGGAAAATGGCAAGGTTTGAATTCTATGCTTAATAGACTTGTACATTGAACTTAAATGAGTTGTACATTGTCTTGGAGGGAAATTATATTTCAAATGTTGTGCATTGTACACTTGTACACATGCTTGAAGGTTTGCACATTCATTTTATATGTATACATTACATATAGTTAGGGTTTTGATATAAACGTTTAACGTTTAATGTTTGTTTTGAAATAACATTTTGAAAAGTACGTTAAATGGATAACGTATCTGGTAAAAATGATATTAGAACATTGACTTGACATATTAGGATGTTTACATGATATAAACATAGATATAGATGGCATTGGTTGTTACGTGAGCTCGTTTACTTTAGTTATGTAAACTACGTTACATAATAGAATAAAGCAAAAATTTCCCTGTAAAAAGGTGGTATATATAGATGTTACATTGCATCTAATTTAGTAGATGGATATTACATTGATGAAAATACTGAGTTATTATAGTACGGCTTTATCTTGTCACCTCGGATCGTGCCGCCTTTTGGCACTTACCTTTGGAATGCGATTGACTAACGTCTCATTATTCTTCTCGTTACTTGTTATGATTTTGAAGAATCATGTCTTCAAGAAGACATCACCTTTTTACTTAATGTAACTTTTGGTCTTGTTTTGATATTGTGTTTTGTGTCGGCCATACTTAAGTAGGATGATTTATAATCATCTTAATGAAATGAATTAGGACGCTTCTTCATTTGAATAAGGAAATTATAAACCGCCGAACCACAAGTTCATAATTCTTTACTTACATAGTATTGCGGTGGACGCCTCTTTTGATGTATGTGACGAATGTGAATGAAGGGGGATTTGTGCATCCACATATGCAGTGCGTTCATCCGTATAAATCGTTCTTTGGGCTATGAACTCCTTTCGACTCGTAATTTGTTATATGAATTTTTCCGAATGTCTATCGACCGCCGCAAATTTAATAAGTTAATAGTAATGAATCGTTAACCGATTCCAAGAATTTATGACTTGTTAGATTCTTCATTTCCACTGGCTTTTCTTCAAGTCATGTATTTTATCCTTCCTTTTTAGGGTTCTCGCGACATTCAATTCGTCCGCTCATGCACGTTGCATATATTTCATGCTTTGACTTTTGTTCATTCGATTTTTGTTGGAAACCTCGACGAGGACCCGAGCATTTCCTCATCTCTTCATAAGTAAACCGTAGACAAATAAGGCGAATTAAGCACCGGGACGACGCTCCCCTAAGGAGGGGAGGATTGGATGCCAAAGAATAGAGTGATAACTAGTATCCAAAAACAACAGTGCATCAGTCATTTTAAAAAAGATTTGATTACAATTGATGCAACAAGCAGAATCAAGTCTGTGATGGCTTGTGTTCCTATAAGATGAATGATTTGGAGGATCCTCCAAACAAGGGTAGGAACAATCTCAAATTGATGAAGATTACTTTGGTTCAGATGGATGCACAGACTCAGGGGAGGCAGGAGTGCAGCAAAGATAAAAGATAATGATGAAAGGCAGAGGATTTCTAGAGCGGTTTGTTTAATTCAAGAACTTCTTCAAAAGATATTCATACAGGCTGAAAGATCAAGAAGATGAAGTGTTTGAAAGCATCCTCTCAAAACAGAAGGTTTAATTCAAGAAACTTGATGATTTAAAGGTAAATCACAAGTTTAGGGGAGGAATATAAAACTATATGGGTGTGATCGGGAATAGATTTGGAGCATGTTGGTGTAAACGGTTTTGATTAGAACGCGTTAAATTGAAAGTTATGGTTTGGCAGAATTTTGAGTCGTGTTGATTGAATGATATCTCAATAATAAAAACGAGTTTTGATTTGAATCATGTGCCTATTCAGAGAGTCTAGTTTTCAAAAAGTCCGGCCCCGAAAGGTTTTGAGGTCAGGGAGTTAGTCAAATGATTTTTTGCAAGAAAAGTTATCAAAATAGTAAATTCGAGTCAGATTTTGGTCTGATTTCGGAGAGTAAACCTCTACTAAAAAGTTGAATTGAGGTTAGCCAAAAATTAGAGGTTATATTTTATGTTTCTATTAACTCTAGCTCAAAGCACAAGTTCTAATTCATTTTCTAAGTATCTTTAGAAAAATCAAACTTTTTTGTGTGCGTTCAGATTCGAATTTGAGTACTTTGTGATGTTGAATTTTTATAAAATAGTTAGGCTTAATATTATTTTTTCTAAAAAATCACAGTAGTTTATAACCCATTGGGAAGGTAGGGAATGATAGGGGAAAAGCCAGTGAATGATTTAGGTTTTTTATTGTGGTCATAAAGTGACTATAAAATTCTGCCGAAAATCTAGAAAACAAGAATAAATGATTAAAGGTATTTAGAGTATAAGTGAGATAAGGGATGTATGGTAAAGGGTTTATAATCATAATATAAACTTAGTAGTCCATCAATTGATTGTTACATCGTCTTGGGCATTTAGCCTAATCGCGTGTAACATGGGTTTTATTTGTGTTTAGTAGATTGCAAGGATATTGTGAAGTAGCTGTGCATTAGGTGAGTTTCATAGTCCCATTTTTATGTTTTTCTTGGGATGGAAATGATGCAAAATATGTTTTGAAATTTTTTATCGCTGTGATTATGTGTTTAAATTTGCGTATGGACATTTATGGCTATTATATGACTATGTAATACATGTGTTATTTGGGATCGGATGAGTACGCCTACTCAGTGGGAGGGGATGGGTACGCCTACCCAATGTGATATGTTGTGTAATACATTCTGGGTGAGCTTGGTTGCTTTTAGTTCCAGCTATTCTAAGCCCGAATGGGAGATTTTGTTTGTGGATATGTTGATTTAATTTTGGTTGCATGCTAGCATAAGTTCATGATAGTTCATTATTGTCCTCCTTTGTTTTGATAATCACAGTAAAAGCGAGTATTATTGCGTGTCTAAAACCTATGACTCTCACCAACATTATTGTTGACGTTTTAAGCATCATTTTCAGGTGAGCATCATGAGGAAAGTGAAGTTAGGAAGATTGGCTAGTGAGACCGTAGGCTTGCATGCGGAGTTTCCCTAGTTTTCATTTCGTGTTTGTTTTGAATTGATTCTATGATTGTTTTAGGTTTTGGATTATTTCGTTATGTCTTTGTATTGGAGTGACTCTTTTACCTCAATACAAGACTCCTTTTCTTGTGTTTGGTATTGTCATGACACTTTGTGTCCATTTTAGCTTTGTCTAATGCATTGTAATTTCTCTATTGTTGACACTATTGTGTTGTGACGATACCTATGACGTTACGCCTCGTATTTCCGCCTTGGCGGGGTGTGACACTTTTATGATGAAGTCAATAGGGTAGCAATAGGCTACAAGAACCCATTTTATCTGAGTAAAGCAAAGCAAGTTCAACCTGCTTTATATAATGGTCATGAGATTGTCAAGACTAACCATGCTCGTACCTTAGTTCATGACTCAGAGGACACCCTAGATATAGCTGAGACTACTAGGAAACAAATGATTGAAAAAAATTAAAGACCCAAAGTGTGTGAAAGAGAAGGTTAAGATTGCACCACATGATTACTTAAAAGAGAATTATTTAGCGACTTTCACACCTCAAAAACAATTGACCCTTGAGCATATATTTTGATCTGATGACCTTCTTAAAATGAAGGCCAAAGCTCTCAAAGAAAAGGCCAAATCTGCGAAACCAATTACAGCTATGACGGTGTATCCTCCCAATACACCTCCAAAGATGGTCTCCAAAGTCCTCCCAACAAAAAGTCAAGTACAAGTAAATATTTATTCTGTAGTACAACTTTTTTCGGAATTTGATCACACATGTAAAAAGAGGATCACACCTACGAGTCTTACTGAAGGGGAAAGGGGTTTTGAACAAACAAATACATGTTATCTCACCAAGATAATCCTATTTTTCAAAACAATCAAAGAACATTTTGAGGGAATTCAAAAAGCTCTCGTCAACGAAATTAAAGAAATGAAAGAATTTTTTGATCAAATGGAGGTTGAGGTGGACCAACATGCTGTTGATAAGAAGTGCGATGAGATTGAGAGGAAAAATCTTCTCATTGAGAATGAGAACCTAATTGCTGAATGCTTGTCCAAAGATATATTTTATATTGCAACAGATTATGTGCTTAATGTATCTACATTTTCAGACATGCATGATGCTTATACTGTTGCACAAAAATGTATTACCGAACTTGAAGCTGAAAATTCTAATTTGACACAAAAGATTCAAAAAGATGATCATGATGAGATGATAAAACATTTTTCCAAACTTGAGGTGGACCACTTAAATTTGCAATTGAAGTATCAACATCTTAAGGAACGTTTTGGAAATAAAAATTCAGTGACATCTTCGGATGCTCCTGTATTTGAGTCAGTTTTTGAAATTGGAAACCTAAAAGAACAGTTTCAAGGAAGGGGCAATACAATTAGAGAACTGAAAGCGAAAATTTCTCGATTGAAAAAGAAACATTGTGAAGCAGATCCCATTCTTGACTTTAAGGCCTTAGATTCTCATAACAAAGATTTAAATGCAAAAGTCAGTGCCCTTCAAGACCTAAATGAGCGTTTAGGGTAGAAAACAAAAAAGTTAAGCAGCATTACAAGGAATTGTATGATTCAATCAAGTTAACGTGTGCTAAAATCATTAAAAAGACAACATCTTTGTTAACTGAAATTAAGACCCTAAAGTCTTAGATAAAAGGGAAAACGAAATGCGTCACTATGCCTGATCTTGTGAAACCAAAAGTTCTTGCCCCTGGTATGTATGCTATCGATGTTGAACTAATTCCCCCTCGCAATAGGAACTAGGGAAGTTCATCTAGAGTATCTCAAACATCTTAAGGAAAGTGTAGGAACTCTTCGCGAGATTGTTGAAGAGGCCAGGGTTGAAAAACCATTAGATAGCTCACTTGCATCTGCCTGCCTTTACACTAAACACTCTCAGGAATTGCTTGAATATGTCATTGGCACTTGTCCGAAAGATTTTAATAAAAGAGATAGAAAGATTGCTACTGCCCCTTTAAATAGGCAAAAGCGAGTTACTTTTGTAAAACCAGGTGAAACTTCAACTAATAACTCACAAACACATGTTGAGCAACAAACACCGAAAAAGACTAATGAGCCTATGATTCCTTCTACAGGAGTAAAAGATGCCACTGCAGCTAGCGGGTCAAAGCCTAAGAGCAATAGAAAGAAAGATAGGACCTTGCCAGCTAAGAGTGACATGAAAAAAGTAGCAGCCCATTCTAGGAATAATAAGTCTAGTGTGAAACAAAAGAATCGTGTTAATTCTAGTATTAGTTTTAAGCGTATTGTAATTAATTCGAATTCTACTTCTGTCTGCAAAACTTGTAACAAATGCTTATTGTCTTTTAATCATGATAAATGTGTTGTGAAGTCGTTGAAGTTTGTTAAGAAACCCCCTGTCAACAAGGTTTGGAGAGTCAAGCAGGTTAAACAAGTCTGGCAGGCAACTGAAAAGTTGTTTACCAATGTCGGATTTCAGTGGCAGCCCACTGAAAGAAAATTTACTTTAGGAGAACAGTGCCCTTTAACTAGGTTTATTGAATCTAAAGTAGTGCCTGCTAAACAACCTAAAAGCGTTAGTACCAGTAAAATTGTGATAACTGAGAGATTAAGTAACACTTCTCATAAACCATTAACTAGGTACCAACGTAAAAAAACATGAAAAAGCAATTTCCACTAACAATACCACTACAACTGTCACACAATCATTTGATGATTCTGTGAAACTTTCTGTTTGTGCTAACCAATAGGACCCTAACAGAAATTGGGGATCCAACATACCAAACTCTCCATATTCGTTTGTTTTCAAATGCAGGTCGTACAGATCGTCCTTTGGTATTTGGACTCAGGCTATTCAAAACATATGACGGGGGATCGCTCACGGCTCAAGAATTTCATAAAGAAGTTCATCGGGACAGTTAGATTCGGGAATGACCTTTTTGGTGCTATCATGGGTAATAGAGATTACGTGATTGGTGACAGTGTGATCTCCAGGGTATACTATGTGGAAGGACTGGGACACAATCTTTTTTCTGTCGGACAATTTTGCGATTCAGATCTTGAAGTTGCGTTCCGCAAACACTCTTGTTATGTTAGGGATGTAAATGGTGTCGATTTAATCAAAGGCGATCGTGGCACTAATCTATACACTATTTCTGTGTTGAATTCCTCTCCTATCTGCTTACTGTCCAAAGCCTCCAAGAACAAATCATGGTTGTGGCATCGTCGGTTAAATCACTTAAACTTCGGTACCATCAACGATGTTGCTTGAAAAGATTTGGTGAGAGGTTTACCTAGATTGAAGTTTGAAAATATCATCTTTGCTCGGCTTGTCAACTTGGCAAAAGCCAAAAATATTCCCACAAACCCAAATCTGAAAACACCAACTTGGAAGTTCTTAATACCCTTTATATGGACTTATATGGACCAATGCGAGTGCAAACAATTAATGGGAAGAAATACATCTTAGTCATCGTTGATGACTATTCTAGGTTTACTTGGGTCAAGTTTTTGAGATCGAAAGATGAAACCCCGGAGTTCGTCATCAAAATTCTAAAGCAAATACAAGTCGGTCTCAACAAAACTGTCAGATACATCCGTACCGATAATGGCACAGAATTTGTTAATCAATTTCTGACTAAATATTATGAAAGTGTCAGCATTTTTCACCAAAAATTAGTTTCGAAGACTCCACAGCAGAACGACATTGTCGAAAGACGAAACCGTACTCTTGTGGAGGCTACTAGGAAAATGTTGATATTTTCTAAGGCTCCGATGTTTCTATGGGCAGAAGCTGTTGCTACTGCTTGCTGCACCCAAAACTGATCCCTTATTCACACTTGTCACAACAAAACTCCATATGAGCTAGTGCATGACAAGAAGCATGATCTTAAATTTCTCCGTGTTTTTGGTGCTCTTAATTACCTAACAAATGACAGTAAAGACCTTGGAAAATTAAGACCTACATCCGATATTGGAATTTTCGTGGGTTGTGCACCAAATAGGAAGGGTTGTCGAATCTACAACAAAAAAAACCCGACGAATCATGAAAACAATTCACGTGCAATTTGATGAGCTGACTGAGCCGATGGTCCTGTGCACATCAGTACAGGACCTAAGCATATTTTGTTGATGCCTGGACAAATCAGTTCAGGGCTCATACCAGATCTTGTCCCTGCAGCTCATTATGTACCACCCACTAATAGAGATCTGGAGATTTTATTCCAACCGATGTTCGATGAATACTTTGAACCCCCAGGTGTTGAAAGGCCGATCCCTCCTGCTTCTGCAGTTCAAGTTCCAGTTATTTCAGCCAGGACACCTTCTTCTACAACAATTGATCAAGATGCACCGTCAACAAGCTATTCACCGTCATCATCCATAGTACAACCTCCTATCTCACATCAAGGTGTTGCAGCTGGACCCACTATCGAAGACAATCCTCTTGCTCAAGCTGACAATGATCCCTTCGTAAATGTGTTTGCTCTAGAACCTAGTTCTGATGAGTCGTCATCTGGGGATGTCAGTTCAGCTGAATCTACACAAGTTGTTCACCCACACAATCATCTTGGAAAATGGTCCAAGGATCACCCACTGGATAATGTAATCGGTAATCCTTTTCGTCCGGTATCCACCAGAAAATAGTTAGCTACGGATGCCTTATGGTGCCTTTACAATTTTGTACTGTCAAAAGTCAAACCCAAGAATGTTAAGACTGATATGGATAGCTTGCTGGTTTGAAGCTATGCAAGAAGAAATCCACAAATTTGATCGACTTCAAGTATGGGAATTAGTTCTAAAACCAGACTATGTTATGATAATCGCTCTCAAGTGGATTTACAAAGTAAAGCTTGATGATGTTTTGAAGAACAAGGCATGGTTAGTAGCGAAGGGATATAGACAAGAGGAAGGTATCGATTTTGAGGAATCATTTACACCGGTTACACGAATAAAGGCTATCAAAATTTTCATTGCAAATGTCACCAACAAAAACATGATCATCTACCATATGGATGTCAAGACTGCATTTCTGAATGACGAGCTGAAAGAAGAAGTCTACGTCAGTCAAACCTAGGGCTTTATCGATCCAGATCACCCAACACACGTCTATCGTCTGAAGAAGGCTCTTTATGGTCTAAAGCATTCTCCAAGGGTGTGGTATAACACCTTATCAAGGTTTCTTCTGGACAACAAGTTCTCCAAGGGTGTAGTAGATCCTACGTTATTCACCCGGAAAACAAGCAAACATATTATTCTTGTTCAAATTTACGTAGATGATATTATATTTGCCTCGATTGATCCTAGAGCTTGTGACATATTTTCCAAAGAGATGAGTTCAAATTTTCAGATGTCAATGATGGGGAAATGTCATTTTTCTTAGGTTTACAAGTTTCTCAAAATCCCGGAGGCATCTTTATAAATCAATATAAATACGCTCAAGAGAATTTAATAAAATATGGAATGAATACTTCTGACCCTGTAGATACACCAATGGTGGATCGCTTAAAACTGGATGAGGACCCCTTAGGGATTTCAGTTGACCAAACTCGATTTCAAGGTATGGTCGGCTCTCTAATGTACCTCACTGCTAGAAGACCAGATCTTGTGTTCGCCGTGTGCATGTGTGATAGGTATCATGCTAAGCCTACCAAAAAGCACCTTGAGGCAATTAAACGGGTCTTTCAGTATCTTCGAGGAACCAATAACTGGGGACTCTGGTATCCGAAGGACACCGCTATGGCACTAACGGCCTATGCAGACGCTGACCATGCAGGATGTCAAGATACAAGGAGAAGTACATCGGGAAGTGCTCAATTTCTTAGAGATAAACTAGTGAGCTGGTTATCGAAGAAGCAGAAAAGCATGGCTATCTTAACCACAGAGGCTGAATACATTGCCATGTCTGGATGCTGTGCTCAGATACTTTGGATGAGATCACAACTAACGGACTACGGCGTTGCATTCCATAAAATACCTTTGTATTATGATAACTGGAGTGCTATTGCTCTCTACTGCAACAATGTCCAACATTCTCGGTCCAAGCACATCGACATACGTCACCATTTCATACGAGAGCAAGTCGAGAACGGCGTGGTTGAACTTTACTTTGTGGCAATGGATTATCAGCTTGCGGACATATTCACTAAGGCATTGCCAAGAGAGCGGTTCGAATTTCTACTCCCGCAACTTGGAATGAAAAGTATGTCCCCTAAAACCCTTAAATATCTTCAAGACGGGGAGGATGAGTAAAGGATGGTCTTCATGTATCATATGTATATATTTAAAAACAAAAAGAAAAATACAAAAATATAAAACTACAAAAACCATAAAAAATTAGAAAAATAGAAAATACCAAAAATATTTTTCAAGACATGTCTTTCGAAAATCGATAACATTTACGGACCTAGAAATTTCATTCAATAATGACATGCGTCTTTAAATGAAGTTCGAGCAGAAGTTCAAACTGTTTTAAAACATGTCTTCATGGTTTGCAGTTATTTCTGACTGTAACCCGCTTTTCAAATTGAGGAAAGCATGTCGTCAAAAAAACAGTTGTTCCTAACAACGGGTAATTAATTTTTCCCGGGCATGGATTACGTAATATCTATGCATCTAATAAATAATGTACGATTCAGTGCGTTATTTCTTATTCGGAAAAGAAGTCTTCCTTTTTATAACCAAATAATTTTTTTCTTAATTGATTCTTCAAAATTATTTGTGTTTAACACGGTGGAAAAAGTGTTGTTGAAAATCAATCAATCTGGGATTTTACAATAAATTTTTCAACTCAAACAACGACTACAACTCTTTAAATAGAACACGGGTCATTGTTTGAGGGGGAGAGTGATTTCAAATTTATGTCATCTAACGGGCTTCTAAAACATCATACAATTATTGGGCTTTTGTATTTTAATGGGGTCATAATTTGAAGGAGAGTTAATTTATTTTAACTCAAATGGCCAAAATTGTCATTAGTTAGAAAGTGTAGGGACTTATGTGCAATTTGCTAAATGCTTCCTAGCTCTAATTAACTACAAGGACTGATTGTGCCATTTTCCTAATCCTATGTTAGCCTTTAAAATGCCTATATCCGAAATTAAAAGGAGATAGAAACCTAAGGGACCAAAACTGCCAATTCCCAAACCCCTAGTATAAAAGGGTGGCGGTTTGATACTTTGGTCAAACCTTCATTTTTTGGTCAAACTTTCAAAACACACACACAGTAACACAAACCGCCACCAGCAACTCGCTACACTCGAATCTTGATTTCTAGGTAAGGTAATCATCTAAGACTGTTCTTTATCCTTAGATCTATCTGTAAATGAAAGGAATCAAACCAAAACTCATTAAAACGTGTAGAATCTCTAGAAAATAGTCCTAGGGTTTTGAAAATTTAGATGTTGTTTGGAATGGGTAATTGAATGGTGGGATAGGTGCGGTTAGGGTTAATTATCACTAATCTATGTCTGATTAGGAATAGAATAAACATATGTGTGGTCCTTGTTTGATTTAGAATTTGTTTTTGATCGAAATCTCATAGAGTGTTTGGAATGGTGATTTTGTTGCTGGGATTTGATGTTTAGAACCAGATAATGATAGTTTGTTGCTTAATTGAGATCCTCTTTCAATATATTGCATGTTGATGATTATCGTGGGATGTTTGACTTTTAAAAGTCAACTGATGTTTGTTGTTGTTGTAAGAGGTTTCAGCATGTTTGGTTATTATTTATAAAGTAATAAGTTATAAAGTAATAAGTGAATGGTTTGAATAATTAAAATTGATTGCTTGTTGATTAAAAGGTGCTAAGATGCCTTGAAATGTGTTTGGAATAGCCAAAATGATAGAAAATCAAACTTAAGTTTAGTGTTTTTCATGGCGGTTTGCCATATTCTTGGTAGTTGTTTGCCTGTTGGAATTCAATGCTAGATAGCGGTTTGGTAGATATTCTTGATAGCGGTTTGATGGAAAATGCTTAATAGCGGTTTGCAGAATTTGACTGATAGCGGTTTGATTTTATTGATTATTTTAATATGAGCAGGCAAACCGCTACGCGGTAGCGGTTTGATGAAGATTATTTTTATTATTAAAATAATACAAACTGCTATTTCAAATTTTTCTTAAATAGTAGCGGTTTGATTAAGTTGAATAAAATATTCGTAACTGTTTGGTCATAGCTGTTTGATTAAGTTGAATAAAATATTTGTGGCTGTTTGGTCATAGCGATTTGATTTAAATGAATAAAATAATCATAGCGGTTTGGTCATAGCTGTTTGATTAAATTAATTAAATATGCATAGCGAGACAACTCCATGTCATTGCGGTTTGATCAAACCACTTCCTAGCGGTTTGATCAAACTACTAATAGCGGTTTGTCTACCATTGCCTTGTAGCGATTTGGTGTCAAGTGGGTAGCGGTTTGGGCCATAATTCCAAAGTTTTGGCCCATTAATCCCTATACCCTCTTAAGGCCTAATCCAAAGGCCCAATTACCAAGTTAACTCCCATCCGGGCTTTGTCAACTTGTGATTGAGCTCAACGGATAACTTCTGGACCTTTAAACAAAGTTGACTTATGTTGACTTCTGGCTTGACACAAGTCAATGACCTCTGACTCAATGTGAGATATACCAAACTAAGCATGTCAAACATCATGACTAATATTCTCATCTAACATCAAATATATGTCATTCTGCCTATCTTTGTTAATATCCTTATGCAGATAACATGGCTGATGAGAATGTTCCCGCTCCTACTTCTACTAGATCTGATGATCAGATACTTTCATTTGCTACATGGGTGCTTATTGGAAAGAGCAACTTTATCTTGGATATTCAACAGAAGCAAAGGAACCCAGTCTTTCAGATCTCTGTGGATATTCTGCAAAACACAAACTTCTTCAGAGCATTCACTGCCTCAGCTTCTGTCCTAGCTGTCTACCTTCAACATTTTTAGAATACACTTACATATGAGCTAATCTTCTAAGGGAAGCTTTAGAGATTACTCCCGTTGATCAAGCTCATTAATTTGTGTCACCTCCTTCGGGTGATGCAATCATGGATTTTGTAAATCAGTTGGGCTATCCAGGGGAAATTCACTTTGTGTCAAGAATGGCGGTGAATAACATGTATCAGCCTTGGAGAGCAATATTGTCAATAATCAACCAATGTCTCACAGGCAAGACTTTTAGATTTGATAGGCCCAGATATCCAGTTCTTCATATGCTTTAGGGTATAATTACCCGTACAAATGTTGACTATGTTGAACTCATGTGGGAAGAATTTGTACAAGCTATGCAGACTTTTCTCGTAGATAAGGCCAATCTGAGCATTGCTCCTCAGAAGGGGAAGAAGACTAAACCTCATGTTATTCCTTACTGTCGGTTTACAAAGTTAATCATTTGCCATTTGGGAAGAACACACAACATTCACCAAAGGTATGCGTCTCCGCTTTATCTTGCTGAAAAAGATCACATACTTGGAAATCTCAAGTTCATCCCCAAAGGCGAAGAATATGAAGTATTTGGAATGTAAATTCCTAAGGAGCTGATCACGAACAATATTAGGAATGCACCTTACTACAATGCTTACATGGAAATGGTTGCAAAGCATGATAAGAAAATTACAGCTGAAAAGAGAGGAAAGAAAAAGTCAGCTTCTAAAGCCGATCAGTCTAAGAAACCTACAACTGCCAAGCAAACCAAACCAATTCCTTCTAAGCAATCCAAACTTACACCAGCAACGAAACCTAAGGTTACTCCAAAAAAACCTTCAGAGCCTTCACCTGCGAAGCATCCAAAAAGGGGTAAAGTGGAGAAAGTTCGTAAAGGAAAAAGTCCTCTCAAGCTTATTGATGAAGATGAAGAGGTTCACCATTAACCTGAACCACAAGGTGTAGGTGAAGACTATGATCTTAATCGAGCAATTCAGATGAGTTTGGAAAGTTTTTGGGCCCATGGTTAAGCACCTGTTGGTGGAGTGGCTATTCGTGAACAAGTAGAAAAGGCCACCCAACAACTCCCTGTGATTGAAGGCAAGGGCAAAGCAATTGCAACTGATGAACAAGCTGCACAATCATTGTTAGCTTTGCACACGCTGAAAAGGAGAAGTATCACAGATCAATTTATATTCCAGAGGCGGACTCCAGCAACTGAAGACGCATCGATTGGACCCTCTGCGCAACCACAAGATGATGCATCCGCAAATATAGTTCGTCGTTCTTCGTCTCTTGCAGATGCTGAAACTGGGGCTGACACGAACATTACTACCAGTACTGCAAACACTGAGGTTCTTTATGCTGAAGATGTACAAGGTGAGGAAATATCACACACAGTGGTTCTAGAGTAAAAGACAGCTGAACGTGATGAAGGTCAGGCTAGATCAGACCCTGGTAAAACACCTGAGTCTTGACCTCTACCAGAGCATGAACACATGGATGAAGACCAGGCTGGACCAAACCCTAGACAAAGTCATGAGGCTCTTGCTGGACCAAACCCTGAGCCCATGCATGACGATTTCATTGCTACAGTATACCCAAAAGTTCATGAAAGCTTGAAACATACAACGGAGGAACATGTCCACCTGGAGAATCCTCTAAGCTCATCAGGGACTCTCTCATCTATGAAGAATTTAATTGATGCTTTCACTTTTGATGATCAGTTCCTGAATGATAAGCCTACGGAAGAGGAACCAAGGAAAACTACTGTGGGAACTAAAGCTGAATCCATGGTCATTGTTCCCATTCATCAAGCCTCTATCCACACCCATCATTAATCTTTCACCACCAAAACCGGTATCCTCTCCACTTCAAGAACCAGTCATTGCAGTAACTACTTAAGCAACAATAACAACCCTTCCACTTCCACCTCCTCCACAACAACAAAGCATAACAAATTGTTCGTTAGCCTCTCGTGTCATGACGCTGGAACAAAGATGTGCTGATCTTGAAAAGAAACACAAACTTTAGGACCAGACGACACATGCTCTCTCATCTAGGATATTCACATTGGAGCTTAGAGATCTGCCTTATAAGATCAATCAAACCGTCAATGAAGTTGTAAAAGAGGTTGTACACGTAGCTCTATAAGCTCCCTTTCGAGATTGCCTCAGAGAACTGCCCGAATCTGATATGAAAGAAATTCTTCACCAACAGATGTTTGAGAGTGGTTCCGACAAATCACTTCCTGAACATGTAACTCTTTATGAAGCTCTTGAGGCATCTATGAAACATGCAAACAGGACAAGTTTCTTGCTGAAAAGGACAAGTCTCGAAAGAGACGCCGTGACGATCAAGATCCTCCTCCTCCACCAGATTCATATCTAAGCAAGAAGAAAAGACATGATTCTAATGCTTCAGGCTTAAAACAGCCTCCAGCTCCTCAGTCTAGAAAACTTCTAACACTAGAGAAGCTCCTTCCAGCTCCTCCAAGCAGAAGTCCATTCCTCATTCTGAACAACCAGTCGAAGACGTGCCTATACCAGATGATGTGAATATCTTAGATTCAGAGGACACCGATATTGCACATCTTCCCAAGATCAATACCAGACCAGACTGGTTGAAGCCTGTACCAGAGGAAGACAGACCAGAAACTCCAGAACCAGACTGGATCATTCCTCCGAATGATTTACCTGAAGCTGAGAACAACTAGGCCGATGCTTTAGCCAAGTCATACAAAGATCCATAGGAAAACAAGCTTCTGAGTAAAACTAGAGATATGGGATCGTTCATCAAATGGTATTGCAAACGAATTGGGAAAAAGAAGCTCACCAAAGCTGACTTGGACAGCCCAGCTTACATGACAGTCAGACCATTCCACACCAACAACATTTCCCTTCAATTCCAAATGGAAGAGTGTCACCGGTTACTCTCTGACAAGATTGACTTGATGAATCCTAAGGGTCATCGTGTTATGCCTGACATAAGCAAACCATTGCCTTTAGGAGGCCCACCAGGTCAGGTAACAATTCAACCACACTTATTCTTCAATAGAGACCTGGAATATCTTGTATCAGGTGACAATGAACGAAGGAGTGCTTTATCAATTTCCTAGCTTAAAGTCGTTCACTATCCAGACTTTTGGCTCGAAGAAATAGTTCTGTCACTGTGGATTGAAAGTGAACGTGATTACGATATTAGTGCAGCATATGGTATCACACACTGGTGGTTTAAGCGGAAGGAATTATACATCCAAAGACATAGTGCCCTCTCTGATCGTCATGCAGTCAGATCCCACATGCAGATTCTCAGTGTTACAAGTCTCAAGACATATAAAAGATACGACTATACCTACCTGAGAGAGATTATCCTACGCAGAGATGACTACAACAAGTACAAGATCTCGGAAGCCGACTTCAAAAATCTGCATCCGAAAGATTTTGAAGATTTGTACCTGCTTCATCTTCAAGGCAAGCTCAACTACCTACTTGGATCCGACAAAGTTCATTTATTCAATGCGGTCAACATGTGGATCAGGAACATTATCATCAGACAACATGTGGCAGACTTGTAGCTCGGCATTGAGAGCTATCAAACTAAGCTCAATCTTACACAGTCGAGTTGGGATACATCAAATTTTCTATTCAAAGAGGATTACACCATTGTCAGCAAGCCGAGGGCCGTAATCTACAGAGACAGATCTGATCAGAAGAAGACGATGAGACTGAACGAGGTGCACAAGTTTAGTGATGGTACGTTGACAAGAGTTCTGGAAAAGTTGGATCATATGGTCAAAGACTTTAGGTTGTTCAAGTTCAATCCGAGTATGGAGACTATAATCTGTTTTGAGGATGATAAAAGGAGAAGTAAGGAGTTCATGGAGGTGATCGAGAGAAGACTCAAGATTAGGAGAATTTACAGGAGTCTCGAAAGCTTTGTGAGTGGAAGGTTAAGAGATGTTGACTACAGACTTATCCAGAGAACTGAATGATTTCATCATTCTGATACTCAGGTCAAAATAATCTTATTTTGTATAATATATCTTGTATATTATTATAAGTATGTAGTGTATCTTTAAGTGTTAAGTGTCATTGTATAAATTTTTCATGAGTTTTTCGTTAAACTTAAAATCTTCCAAAATTATTATACTTAACACTCACATATACCCTCATAGATTAAGGGGGAGCATTAATGTGTCCATAATCGTCATTGTGATAAATCAAACATTTTTCATACTAATTTTCAACATATATTGGTATCTAAAATATCAAAGGATTTGAATTTTTGATAAGGGGAGAAAATGTGATTTAAATATGAAAACTGATAAAAATGTGATTTTGTAGACTCATATGTATACTCTCATCTCCTTGTGCTAAAAACTATTTTTGTTTATCGATGAATGTGGGGGAGAGCGTTTCCGATAGCACTTAAACAATCGAGTACAAAACGCTTTGTTATTTATAACACCACTACCTGGTTTGAGTTTGTCAATATGGTTTTAGGCAAGGTAATACAGTATACCAAAAGGTCCGAACATGTATTTACTTTTATCGGAGTTATAAGGTTGGTAAGGTTAGGTATTAGTTCCCATGATCCAGCCAGAACCAGAGGGATCTACCCAGGGACAGTCCATTAGTTAGTGTAGAAGTCCTTAGGTATGACATACAAAAAAGGAGTAAAAGTGAGAATAAGGGAATAGTGCCGACTAAGATGGAGCTAGTACTGGAACAAACCCAACAAGGTACTAGTCATGAAGTCTTGGTAAGCACTAAAGGGGTTGAAGAATAAAAAAGAATTATAAGGATAAAGGGTGAAAAGAAAGAAGCCCTCCATACACTTAGGCAGAAATCGGGTCAATACATCTGTTGTCGGAATCACAAAGATGATTGCTGACATTGAAGAAAGTCGTCATGGACCTAGTGAATCAATAATGCAATGCACAACCCTTTCTAGCCACTCAGAATCTCTCAAAAGATTTTTCTTTCATTTCTCACGGAGACTAAACACGTTATCTATTGACTTTCTCACTCCGAGTTAGTTGATATTGAAAAGGTGGCAGTCTGCTCCAGCCTCCGATCACTAAAACCAAAACGCACAATTGAGTCTAGAGCCAAGAGATCATAAATTAATCTCATTAGGACACTAATCTATTTTACTTGTTCTTCACACAATTTGAAAACAAGGATTATCATAAGAGTCCTACGTATTATCCTTGTGGTATTGCCAGAACATTCGGGTGATACCTAAGTATCACAGTGAAGATGGAAATCCTTCTAGAGCCAACATCAAACAAGCTCTTGGTAGGTGACTTGTAAGATCCTAAATGGATCAAACTTATGACACTGGGCATCAATTCGGTCCAGATTATGAACTGACGGAGAATGAATTTTGATAAAAGCTTAAAACTCTCGATGTGTTACAAAAACATATTTTCAAGTGACACGTCGATTGATTTTCAAATTAATTTTCTCTTTATTGCTAATTGTTTTATTACAGGTTCATATAAAGATGGAGATGGAGATGGAGATGGAGATACCTTGTTCCAGCAGAGTCAAGTTTATAATCGCATGCTCATACTCGACCAACACTTATGTAGAAATCATGAAAGTTCAAGTAAAGGTTTCAATGCTTCCGCAAACTCTGATATCAACTTCTTCCTCAGCATGTCGAAGTAATGAAATTATGATGTAATAAAGAAGAAGTACATACATAATATCAAGCTTTCAAGATTGCAACAAGTATGAGCATGTCGGTCCGTAAGACACAATACCACAAGATGGCGAAAGATCACAAGATGATGATCAGAGATTAGATTTGGCTGATGATCTCAAGAAAGCTCAAGTTTACATATCAAGTACAAACACAAGCCACAAGACAAAGATCACTACATCAAAGTACAAGATATCACATGAAGAATCAAAGACTACGAGCTGAACACAAGATCAATCAAAAGATTGCTGAGCTTAAGTTAGTATTTTCTGAGGTGACCTCCCTTAGGGAGAGATTGTTAGATATTAGAAAAAGACTCGGTCACCTCATGTATTTTACCGTTTATTGTAGCTCGTAGTTAATCGGTTAATGTATAACATTTGGTAATGGGCCGAGTATAAAACCCAACATGTAAGCCTACTACAATGGCCCTTTGGCCGGTTTTGTA
Organism: Tanacetum coccineum; assembly: GCA_026074375.1. Taxonomy (NCBI): domain Eukaryota; kingdom Viridiplantae; phylum Streptophyta; class Magnoliopsida; order Asterales; family Asteraceae; genus Tanacetum; species Tanacetum coccineum. The sequence continues at coordinate 21,267 of BQNB010052083.1, forward strand.
CACACCTATATAAGCCTCTTCCATCTTATGGAAGAGGTGGTTAGTCATTTTATATACGTACACTTTCTCTCTCTAGAGGAGTGTGCATTTTCTTTGTTTCTCTCCAATATCCTACACGTTTCTTCTCTAAATGAGCCCAAGTCACGTGTATTTCCTCTAAAAGCCATCCAAGTGCTAAAAATACAAAACCAAACGATTAAGCACATAATCTGTGCATATTTGCATGATTTAGGGGGTTAAATGACCATGAAAAAGTGTATAAAATGACACCTCGTCAGTACAACAAACAGGTAATACCCTCATTACAATTCCAATCTAGATCGGGCACCATTACTATATTCTAAACATTACTCCGCATATCTGATTCACAGTCACTATATACAATTACTAAACAACAACAATAACCAATACAACTTAATTCAAATTGTGTTATCAAACAAGCTTATATAAATTGCCTATCTACTTTTTGACTAAACAACCACCAACATAAACTCTACAACTGCACAGAAAAACACAAACACAACAAAAACATATAATTATATAAACACATAATTTTCATTCATAGAGAGTTCATAAATACACTAACATAGAAAACAAACCATTGATGTACACATAATACCACTACCATACATATGATCCCATGACCATACATATTATCACAAAAGCTACAACAAAAGACACAACACCAACCCAAAAGCCACTAAACAATACATACAACACAAAACCTAAACAACCCTATGCCACCACGTCACACATGATCTTCAATATAAATCTAGCCTTCTCACTTATCTTAAGGTGAGTCTCCTTCATCATCAACAACAAACAGGTACCTTTCTCCATGTCCTCCAGTTGCATGCTCTCTAAAAACCTCACACTTTCAATAGCATCTTCACAACTCCCAAGGGCTTTTAGTTCGCCTATATGCTCATGCATCCTCCTAACAGCATCCCTCAACCCACGTGACAAAGTCATGTATTCCTCAACCCTTACAACATCTTCAAGAACGTCCCGAGTAAACAAAACGAAATCGATCCTTATCAACATGAGAACCAAATTCACGAGCGACTTCATCTAAAGACAAACCTTGAACGTTAGCCATGGATGAACAACAACAACAACACTATGAACACTAAAATGGGTTAAAGTAATCGATAACATCTATGGAAACATAGCAAGGTTTAAATAGACAAAAAAGACAGTGGAAGACAAACCACCATAGATAGCTATGATGAATATACTATCGAGCCCTCAAAAAAGAAAAATAAAACCAGCAGCGACACAAGTATCACAAAACAGGTGGAACACACTACTGAAATGCAAATGGGCTCATGAGCCATACCAACTTTGGGCTAAGCAAATTCTATAGATAAACAACATTGGCCCAAGTAAGTTCTATAAATAATACACCTCAAACTAAATTTTAAGCCAACATTTATCATACACACGTATAATCAGATCCTTAAACACTTCTTCATATACCGAAACAAACTCATCGAGAAAAAACTAACACAACACATTAAAAAAGACCTGTCGCAGCGAAGCGCGGGTCTTCAAATCTTATTACAACTATATACTAAAACCAACAAAATTGTTGTGAGACAATGCTACGGTAACTAATTTTTAAATCACTAATTTATTTTTTTAATCAAACAATACTCAATGCTCTCCTAAACAATAGTGAGTGCTCTCCCCACTTACGTGTCTTTCTCAAAAGCAAAAAAAACATGTATCTCTTACATAACAATTTTATTTTTTTGTGAAAAGATGAACATATATTAATCATCAATGATTATAAATCATAAAAATAAAATGGCATTTGGACATACCAAAACCATGATACAATACTGCTAAACAAGAACTATATTGTCTACCAGACATACTACATATCAGATACAACAAAAAAAGAACTCTAACAAGCCTCTTTAAAACATACATTTGATGAAGCATACAAAACTTACTATCTCTGATGCAGTCCTATTCATTACCAAACTATCAATGTTTACCATTTTCACATTTTATAGCCTCATGACAATATTTCCTAGATAAAGTACCCCATAAATGATTCACCCATAATCAATAATGATCTATAGCATCTCTTACCATACCTCATCATGAAGGCTATAGCTCACTGACTCTTCAAAGAGGGGATATACCTAGCTGACTACATTTCCTAACCATATACCCATGAACCATATATAGCAACCACATCCTTACTACATATAAAAGAAGGATAAAAAGGGACGGACATCATCAGTCAGGAAACACACACCCTTTATGAGAAACCATCCTAACCTCCTAGTAGTGCAATGATAAGACCAAGAAGTCTCATCTTTCATGACTCTCTATTCCTATCAACTTGCACTACTACAACCAATCTCATTTACCCTCTTCATCAAGGAAACCTACCATAAGAAACACAAATAATCAAACATTAACACTACTGAGTAGTAAAAAAAGACCCCTCCCAAGGCCAATATAACTTGACCAATCACCACAGTCACGCTTTGATTGAAAGTGATTAAGATACAAGGTCATCTTAATGAATTGAGCTTAAAAATTAGATAAATGATAAATTACTTATTAGGCGCATAAATCATCATGAAAAACATCTTCTGCATAGCCCACAAAGTCAACTAGATTATAAATAGAACCAAAGTATTTATTGTAGGAAACTTCCTTATGACCCAACAACTTCATACTAGGATAACTAAACTCCAATTGTTGCCTCAACAGACCCACAAGAGAAGCCAATTTTCAAAGCAATGAAGCTATCTGATAAAATTTTAAGCCAGTCGCACCCATACAACCTTACCAAATTCAAAAGAACTAGCGAACTGCAAATCCCAGACACTCCTTCATGCAATATCATAACAGAGCTTTCTAGATTATGATGATTCATAAAAAATTCTTTTTAGTTTATGACGATTCATCAAAACCAACAAACTAATTTGGCAAAATCACCATATCAATCATCTCGTTCATAACACAAATTTTAGGTATAATCTTGACTATGGTGGTTTGTGTTTAATTTTGTTGGTTCCAATTCGTGTTTAATTTTACGGGTTTGATTGTGTTTCATTGTTGTGAATGAACAAGGAGAGGTTATGCATAGCAAAGGTATGAATATGGTGATTTCCCAAATCTCATGTTACTTGATGTTCATGGTTTTAAGGTAGATTTTAGGGTTTTTTTGTAAGATTTCAATATTGTATTTTTTTCTATTGTTTTTTCTTTGGTAAAGTTTGGATTTTAGGGTATCCATCCCGAGTATTTTTGTTTGATATGTGATATGCATATATTTAAAAAACAAGGGTAAAAGGGTTTAAACTTTAAACAAACCATAATCATTATTTAATGAAGCATTGTTGTTGTTTACTGTTAAGATAGAATTTGTGTAAAGTGAATTTAAATGCTAAAAAAATTCATGAATTTGATTCAGCTTTTTGATAAATTATTTTTCCTCACAGTAACCTTTTATCGAAATTTCTGTAGATTTCTACCAATTTATAAGATAAAAGTCAATATTAAGATAGAGAAGAGGATTAAAGATCTTCGATAGCTATCGCTTGGAGATGCAGCAATAGGTAACATATTAGTATTTAGTTGTCTTTGGAGTCTTATAGTGTTAAGTTATTAACTGTTTCGGAAAACAAAGGGACGTCAACGATATACGTCAAACACTAATGATTGGTGGGAAGTTTTTAGTATATGTTAACTGATGAGGTGTCATTTTATACATATTTTCGGGGTCATTTAACCCCCTAAATTGTGCATTTATGCCCAAAATAGGTACTTAATTGTTCCTTTTCAGGTATTTAGCATTTGGAGGAAATACACGTGACTTTGGCTCATTTGGAGAAGAAACGGACAAGACTACAAACCTACACCAACATTTCTCAAGATTATGTTCACAGAGGCTGGAGACGACGTCACAAGATGCACGTGACGCCGTCACAATTCATCCCATGACGGTGTCACAAGAAAGCATGACAGTCTTAGCTCACAACCCAGCCCAAGATCTAGAATATTCTATCCTGGCGGCGTCACGATTAAAAAGTGACGCCGTTGCAGCGATTTTTCTATATATACAAACCCGAAATTAGGGTTTTAGGTGTGTAACTTTAGAGTAAAAAATGGGGACAAACCCTAGTTCGTTTGGCAGCTTATTAGGACGATTTTAAGGCTTCAAAACCCTATTATACCTCCGTCAATTCATGTTTTAATCAAGTAAGACTATCTTAATCATTCAATATGTCTTGTTGTTTGATTCTTTATTGTTCTTGCTTTAACTTTAACATGCTTGGCTAAACTCCTTATTGTATTCATTTATGATTGTATGAAACCTAGAATGTAGATCTTAGTGTTGTTGCTTGATGATTGTAAATTAGACCCTTACTATATATATAAATATATAAATATAATAATGAGAATCAAAAATATCAATCAAATGTAGTAAACCGG